>JAJMBO010000012.1:0-32817 GCA_030585065.1 Blastobotrys persicus
TATATATATAGATTAATATACAATATATACTATATAATATATATATATACTATATATACTATATATACTATATTATATATATATATACTTCCACCCTGACCCTAACCCTACACATCCGCTCTTGACCCACTGCCCCATTTGCGGCTAGTTAAGCTCGCCATGCATACCTCCACCCACGTGGCCAAACTCTAAATTTAAACTCACCATGCGTACCTCCACCCACGTGGTCAAACTCTATCCACCTTTGACCCCCTGCCCCCTCTCAATTATATAAACCCCCTTTTCCCCCCGGTTTCTCAATCCATTCTTGCCCCTGTCCCTCTGACCCCCTGTCCCTATTGTTGCCCCTGTCCCTCTGACCCCCTGTCCCTATTGATACCCCTTCGGCCCTCCGACTCTCTGGATACCCCTCTGACCCTATTCACACCCCTGACCCTCCGACCCTATTGTTGCCCCTGACCCCTGACCCTGTAATGAGTAGTAATCCTATATATACTAATACTATTACTAATACTCCTACTAATACTCCAATCCCGCTTAATTAAACTCGCCCTCCACCCACGTGGCCAAACTCTATCCACCTTTCTCCCCCTGCCCCCTCTCAATTATATAAACCCCCTTCCCCCGGGTTTCTCAATTCATCCTTGCCTGTCCCTATTGTTGCCCCTGTCCCTGTCCCTATTGTTGCCCCTGTCCCTTGTTGCCCCTGTCCCGTCGCGCCCGCGCTCCCGCTCCATGTGTAGGCAGCCTGATTCTACAGCATGACCCCGCAATGTTAAAGCACATGAGCGAGGATTATACCATACGGCGAGCCAAAAAGGCTTGCGATACGTGCCGCAAGCGTAAAGCAAAATGCGATACAAAGTTGCCAATGTGTACTACTTGTGCGCGGCTCAATCGGCAGTGCAAGTATAGTCAGAGCTCAAACATTCGCAAAGAGCCCCGTACAAATGACAAAAGGTTTAAGCGCTTCGACAACCGATCACTGGACAATCCGACCAATGATGACGAACAAGAGCTATGGAGACAGCTGAATAATGATTTTGATAAAATATTGAATGCACAGACACGAGACCATCGGCCAACAAATCCATTACCTTCAGACTGTGCTAACCCTACTCAAGTGCCCATATCTAGAGATACCATGTGGACCTATGCGTGGCACTATTTGGATAAATTCCACAATCAGCCATTGGGCTTGTTCATACCAAGCGTGTTGATGCAATCTGTCGACAATGGCTCTTGTCCCCACGAGGTGTGTTATGCAATGGCTGCAATTGCTGAGAGGTTCACTGTAAATGGGTCAATGGAACAACAATATAATGTCGACTACTTTAACAAGGCTTGGAAGCTGGTGTTGGAATCGATAGAAATTGGCTCCGTCCGCCTGTCAACCTTCCAGGCTCTGTTCATGTTGGCAGACTGCCAGTTTACAGAAGGTCAGTCTCACCATGCAGGACAAAAATTCTCTATTGGAATGGCTTTGGCACATGGAGAGGGTCTTTTTGACGAACTTTGTAATGAAGGTTTTACAGAGGTAGAAAAAGAGCTTCGGCGAAGATGTGCCTGGTGTTTTTATGTCGCTCACCACATCTTTTTCCCTGGACGAGACTCACAGTTGGATATCAAGTTTGGTGCTTCATTAACACTTCCAAAAGAGGATGATATGATAGACGGACAGCCGTTATTGAATCATGACCAAAATTCAAGCATGCAAGCCTCTCTAATTAGAATCCTCCTTTTATGGGGCAAAGTCAACCAAACTTCGTATTCCAAAGACTGTAAACCATGGGAAAACACATCTAACATGTGCTGGGTAAGATCTCGTCTTGACGACTTTGAAGCCTACAACCCTGTGACCTCTTCAAATCACCACTCTCCTGCCTATCATACTAATACCGAAAGCAGTTTTGGGTTCAGTTCTATTACTTCTCCATGGCTCTATATGAGGATAGTCTATCATGGTCTATTCTGTCTTATTTATCATCCATTTCTCCTTTCAAGCCACATCCGCAACAATACAAGCTACCCTCACTCGTGGCTTGAGGACTGCTTTGCTACGGCCCAGTCCCACGCACAAGAAATCACCGAAATTCTGAATCAAATGTCAAGACGAAATCTGCACATCTCCTCGCCATTCTTGGCTTATATTGTTGGAATTTCAGCTACAGTCCACATGTATTTTTCTCGTGTCAATGTTGACGCAGCACCACATTATTCAGGTGTAAAAGCTGGACTCGACTACATCTCAAAAGTGTCTTCCCGTTGGAAAAATGCCCACAATGTCTTGTTGCATCTTCGATACTTGTGGAAACGCAGCTCTTCGTGGCCAGACTTGCTCAAAGCCAATGGCGATGCAAAAAACCAACTGCTAGACCATATTGCTGTTTGGAAATCAATGGACTACATCTCGCTTTCAACAAACATGTTTTCTCTATTTCTCAATAGCTCAAACCTAGATGCTTCTGATGCTGCAGAAACCTTTAACCATTGACTCTGTTCTACTCATTACAGCTTTGTCATTCTCGCACCCTTCAGCTCTTGTCTTCCCGGTCCAGTTTTCCAAGGAATGCCACGACCTCCATCTATAACAGTATCAGGGGTGATTTTGTTGTCTTTTAGTGCAAATTTCTGTAACCATTCCTTGTCCAAAGTTTTCAATAGGCAACCTGCACTGTATTTCCCAAGCACAGGGAAAAACTTGAACGCGTGCCCGCAACCTCCAGTACACAAAAATAGGTTCTTGTACTGGGGATGATACGAAAAGACAAAGTCCCCATCCGGAGTATCGTTATACCAGCATAGACGTGTCATATAGAAAGGGGCTTGGGAGATGGTGTGGCCGTATGATTGCCTGATGCCATTTCGTAATGCTTGTATGGCATCGGCGGGCAGTTGATTGAGAATAGGCTCTTCAGGCGCAGTCGAAATACTGCCCTTTCCCCACACTGCAGGAAGAGTTCGAGTGTAGCCGAACCCGTGACGGGCGCATTTCAATACTCCATCTGGGGTTGGAGGAAAGACAAATACTCCAGTCGATATGTTGAAATAAACAGGGTTTTTTGCGTACTGGCGAGTTTGTTCCGCCGTCAGTTGCATATATCCAACAGGCTGCCCAGTTGCAACAAAGCGATCTTCAAAATCAACAAGGCTGCAAGTCCATGAGCCTGTGGCCATTACAACAGTATCTGCCAAATGAATCTTTCCAGATTTTGTCTTGACCCCAGTGACAACACCGCCATCACTAACCAACTCCACCATGGTCCCATCTTCACCGACAACGAATTGGGCCTTCCCAAGCTTTAATATTTCACTCACAACACTTCTTACAGTCCCCTCAGCATTCACCCAACCAGCGTTCTCATGAGCATACCCTTTGGAGTCTTCAAGGATGCCGTCAAATGCTGGATATCTGGCTTGTGCATCTTTAGAGCTGTCTACTTTAAAAGTCGAAAGTCCCAATTGCTCCAAGTTGGCCATGCTTCGGTCTCTAAAGTTGGACTCCTTGTGTGCCATCATGATGATTTCCGACTGGTAGAAATGGTCACGGTATAGTCTACTAGTTTGCCATTCCTTCAATGCCTCCATTCCCATTGCAGTATACTTTGGGTCTGCATAATCCGGACGCATGATTCGGCTAATGTCCACAGATGCACCCCCATTCACAGGCGGCATCTCGCGGTCAAGAATGGTAATGTCCAAGTAGTCGTGTTTTTCACTCGTTCTCGAAAGCTCGAGGGCCAACGAAAGACCAAATTCTCCAGCACCAACAATTATCAAAGATTTCCCTTTTCCCATTTGTTACTGGCCATTATTCTGGCCACGCCTAAGCGGTTTTATACTCTCTCATATCTCTACTACTTTGCTTCAGCCGCACAAATACCCCGCCTAAGCTTATTATCATCGGCGGTCGGGCCTACGGTCCGTCGGATTTCTACTTGCCCAATACAGAAGCCTAAGCGACAACTTGCCATGTTCGCTCCAGAAATTGCTGTTTGTCTTCTTCTTGGAAAAGGCATAAAGGCTTTACTGCTCGACGGTAGCGCCGTGTGTTGATGATATAGCTCAATGAATTCTAACGTACCGAAAAGTTTTGTTCCATATTGATGCATCTTTCTCGACGCCAGAATAGCGGAAATTTCAGTCTGAGACCCACGTGTTTATTGCTAGTATAAAGGGTTTAATTCAATTATACAAAATAGCTGACAGAATGCACAGCTGTATACTGGAACTCGTTTATGCTACGTCCATAATTGCATGAGTGGACCATCTGCACCAAACACCGGGTCAGACGGTGGCATGCCCACCGAATTAATCTTTTCCAGCATTGCTGGCACTTCTTCTTCGCTGGTGCAATGGTTCATTTCAAATTGACAAACTGACTGGGCGAGGAGTTAGCTGGCTGAAAACAGACCAAAAAAAAAAAAAAAAAAAAAAAAAAAAAACTTACAGTAGGATACATGCCAATAACCATGTAATCATCTTTCGTTTCTAATGAACAATGGGAAATGCCTGCAGGCATAATCAGTACATCTCCTTGGCTAACGTCAAGTGTCATGCCACAGTCCTCACTATCCTTGGGCCCCCGACCCAGTAGCAGAGTTGACGAGCCATTGATAATACCGACGCATTCATGTGTGTTGGGATGACAATGGGCATCTCTTCCAGTTACTCCAGAGGCCTTTTTTGTTAGTCTCAGAGCGCCTTATAACAAAGTCCGACTTACCAATTTGGCCCAATTGTATCGCTCTAAGAATTCAGTAGCGCTCTCCTCATCAACGGGAGTCGGAAGCACATTGCGATAAACGACAACAGGATATTTGCTATTTGGAACATATTTGGTGGGTCCCAAATGGTATGTTTCTGCTTCGAGGCGAGACATGACTGTCCGTCATCTACTGCAGGTAATCCCCTTATGTACGTCCTTACAGCCGTACGCATTTATGCGGGGTCTCGCGCCGCGCTGCTCTCGACGGCATAAAGCCTACTTTTCGGGTCACGCCTAAGCGATGCAATCAGCGGACAGAATTGCTCATTGATTTTCTATTCTAGTGAATCTGTAAAGTGTTGATAACACAGAATGTGGGTTCAGCTGCATTAATTTGTAATGTGGGTATACGACCCGCTTTCAAGCTGCAACATGTTTTCAGGGGTTATGTGATTAGATTCATATTGACCCTTTTCCAGGACCTCCATTTCACTGTCGGTATATATTTCCATATATCGAGAGATGTGGGTCAACAAGTGAATGCAAAGACCCACCTTATCGATCCATTGGTACTATAAATTCAATGATCTATGCCGCAATTCTACAAAACCCAACAATGAAAGTTTTACCCACTCTTGCCAAAGTTCTAGCTCTACTTTTGGTCCCTGTGATTGCCATAGACTGGAAAATCAATTGGAAAATCCAGGCAGTGGCCACCGCAGGCATCATTGCTTCTTGTGGTGGCCACACGGGTCAGGCTTCGTTGGCAAACTGCCTAATTGGAGCAATTGCTTCAGTGTTTCTGGGTATGGCAGCTGGCTGGGGAAATGGTGATAGAGATGGAGTCGTTGATAGTCAACATGCGCCCCATGTCAAACGCGATTTGAGCTTGTATCAGGCTATTCCGGACCACAAGTTTGATCCGCACGCGATACTGGATGAATCCGTCTATACAAAATTCCCAGACAACATGTGGCGCTTAAACGTTGATCCAATTCATCTGAACGAAACTGTACTGGAACAAGTTACAAGTTTTGGCAAAACCTATATCAACAAAAACAACGGAACAGTTCGCGTATCTTTACTCCACCCTGATGAAAAAGCTCAAAGATTCACAGTTGATCCTGAAACTGGGCTGAAGAAAAGGGCAGATAAGCATAATTTTGGGGACATTGTTATCCATTTCAAAGAGGTGAGCTATAAGCACGCCACCAAGCTCTCCAAAAAGGATGCTCATACCTTGGCTGAAAACTTTTATAACGGAGTGACAGATTCAGGAAAGAATCAATTGCCAATTGGGCAATATTGTGCCACTCTTTACAACAAAAAGAACAGATTGACGACCGACCTCAGTTTAGCTGTCGAAGCTGATGACTACCACTTTACCCATTACTCTCCTGCTTGCGGGGTTTAGTAAACTAGTACATATCCGTCGTTCAATTCAGTGTACCTTTTATTTCCAAAATTTCTTTATATACATATACTTGATACTCTATTTGACTGCTTGGGCTATTCTATCCAGCCCAACCGAAAGAAACTTTTCTGGGTGAGAGAACACAATTCGAAACCATCCAGGCTGTTCACAGCCAAAGTCGCGCCCAGACGACAAAAATACTCGGTTTTCTAGTAGTGCCTTTGAAACCGTCTCGTCAATGTCTTCAATGCTCTGGTTCGGGTGGTTTGTTTTGTACGCAGCGCCCAAGTCAACCCACAGGAAGAACGCAGCATTCACCCCACGCGCGTAAGGAATGTTATTCTTTTTGGCCCAAGACACTGCACGTTCATGTTGCTGGCACAAGAGCTTGCAGTTCTTTTCAATGTACCAGTTCACAAATTGCTCATCTTCCAAAACATTGGCCGTGGCATGATCAGACAAAGAGGAGCTGGAGCTATAAATCCCTGGTAAAGTAAACGCTGAATGCAGAGAAGAGTTTGATTGCGAGATGATGCAACCAATTCGGATTCCATTGGCTCCGAAATCCTTGGACATGCCCCAAATCACATGAACTTTGGAAGGATCGATTATACCCTTTGTATCAATGCCAAGAGCCGACTGGAAACGTTCGAGCGGGGGACTGGAATCGACCTGTTCATTCCAAGTGGACAGGGCATAGATTTCGTCACTGATAAACTGCAGGCCATATTTCTCGCAAAAGCTCATGAGTCCTGTAATCACTTCGCGAGAGTAGCATCGGCCTAATGGATTATGGGGGTTGCACAAAATAAGGCCCTTTACTTTGATGCCTTCCTCTCTGGCAACCAAAAGCGCAGACTCATACTTTGCAATTGCATCATGACTCAGTGGATCCACGTCATGGAATGCAACAGGAACTACCTTGGACGCCGGCCGAAGAGTTAAATCGGGTATAAAAGTGCCATAATACGGCCGTCCCAACAGGAACCCTTCACCAGGGTTCGCAAGCGCCCACGACAAATGCTCAATTGCACTGCTGCATCCATTTGTAACTGTGACATGGTGCGGCTGAATCGGGGTAAACGGTTGCAAACGTTTAGAGAGAAACTGAGAAAGAGCCTTTTTCAGACGCTTAGACCCGGTCATTCCATCACCATAGGTCAATGCTGACGACGGGGGCTTGAAATTTTGGCTGACATGCTGAGCCAGCGTATCATGAAGTAGCGTATTCTCAGCCAGTCCCAGACTCAAGTACCCGTTCGGATTCAATTCAGCATCCCATGCGTCCAACAAGATGTCCCAGATGGGAAAGCCCTCAGCTGCCACCTTCGCTTCGTGTGCCCTTTCTGACAAAGTCATGTCTCAACGACTCTCCCCGTGCCTTGCGCTTATATATACCAACCGCCATCCCCTCACTTCCCACAACTCTGCTCACGTGACTCTATTTCCGGATTCCGCGAGGCAATTGATATGATTTCAGCAAGGGGTGGACAGTAGTCGGTGACGTACTTTCGCCACGAGCAACTCTTCCAATACGTTGGGCCGAAACTGTGGAGCAAATTAGCAAGTATAATGAAACAGGAGGACTATATAAAAGGAGGAAGCCAGTGGCAACCGGTTCAATGACAATTGTGAAGGAGAAAAATATTTGCATGTTTTTGACACGTTTACACGGATGAGGCGTCGAAAGGTGAAATACTGTGCGCATATTCGCAAGACAGACAATGCCTGATTTACGACTCAACAAAACCCGATGCACGGCTGATTGGTGTGGTTTCCATACGAAAAGTATACACAGCTTCCGCAAGAGGAACAAAAACTGTGGCACAGTCATGACTTTAAAGTCCATTCAGGCATGCTAGTGATTCTGACGACGAGGAATTGGGGACAATGAAGGAAATCACCACCTTGTACGGCCGATATTCCGATGGGCTATCCTATCTTAATGGGTTCACTGATCAAATCTGGGCAATTGGACCTGGACAAAAAAAAGGCCGGCAGCGGAAGCAGATCCACGAAAACGCAGACTCTTGGTTCAACTAATCAGTCATTTGAATATTTATTATATCATCTTTAAAGAGGCTTCGCCGAAGCATGTGGGCAAGGGTAACGCTAATATGCGGGGTGTGGGGTGATGGCGGCTATATAAACACCGACGGCCGCATATACAACCTAACAATGACAGGGGATAGTACTAGCGAAGCTAATCGTAAGATATACAATAAGGACCGAGTTGCGTCGTTTAATATCAAGGCCAACCAACTTGTGGCCAAATTTATGACGTCGTGTGTTCTCCAATACGACCACAGCTCGAGCTCGAAACAAATAGTCGACCGGAAGCTGTTCATGGAGGCTGAAAAGGAACTGGACGTCGACTCTCCCGAGGTTAGTAACGTGAGCTCGTTCTGGGACCCAAAGTCCACTACGGTTCTTGATTTTGGCTGTGGTGCCGGCAATATTTCGCTTGTGCTCAAGCCGTATATTCACAAAGCATTTGGACTGGATATATCTGAAGATATGATCAATGCGTACAAGGAAAGGACTGGATTCGATGGATATGCGTGTGACATTGCCAAAGACCCCATACCTATGCTTGAAGGTGTACAGTTTGACGCTATTGTGACCACGCTAGCATATCACCATGTGGACGACTACCAATTAGTGACGCATAAATTGGTCAAATACCTGAAACCAGGCGGTTGGCTGTATGTTGTAGACTTTGATTCCGAAAACAAATTTGGATCGCTGGAGCATGTTCTTTTGATCCATGGTCTGGGACATAGCGACCATGACGACCACAACAAACGGAAAGAAGTATTGGGCCAACTCGGTCGAGCACATACACATGGATTTGGTCCAGAAATCGCCATCAAGGCGCTGGAAAATGCCGGTTTCAAAAACATTGGTGTAGATTGTGGACTCAATGTTCGCGTGTGGCCAACGGTGCAAGACTTTCAAACAATGTCAGGCCAGACTGGCGATTTCGCCAGGTTCTCTCGCGATCCACAAGGTCGGTGCGATCTCACTCACGGCCTTTTGTTGGTTGTGGGCCAAAAGCCGACAGAGTAGTTCATAAGTTATCAATTGATTATTTAAGCATATAGGCAACTCCTAGATTTAGTAACCGTTAATGGACCGTTCGTAGCGAGGCATCAGCCCACAGTTGCATGAGAGGGCCATTCGCTCCAAAGACGGGGTCTTCCGCAGGCGGCTGAAGCTGCTGACACTGTTCAATTGCCCCATCAACCTGGTCGGGATCTCGACAATAGATCATTTTATACTTGTTCGTACCGGTATCAGGATATACTCCCACAAACCAGTAGTCGGGATTGTGCTCTTCAGCATTGCAATGCGACACACCAGCAGGAATGACAATTACGTCCCCCTGGTTAAGCGTGACATAGACCCCTTCAGATTCGTCGTCGTCATTTGCTCTGCCAAGCACAGCCTGAGATGTGCCACTCACGATTCCATAGCATTCATGGCAATTGGTGTGGAAGTGCGGTTTCGGATACGCAGTCCACGCTCCCTAACAATCCAGCCTGAATTAGTATACATCTACACTCTCTGCCATTCTCCGCTTACTCCCTTGATCCACCGATTTTGTTCCAAGGCGGCCGTCACACTCTCCTCCGTATATGGCTCAGGCAGAGCCTTGCGGTACACAACAACCGGCAGGTGGCTATTTGGCACATATTTTGTACGCGGTAGATAGTACAATTCAATCTTAACGGGAGGCATTTTGTATACTTGCTAACTTCGGCTTATCTACTGCCTTTTATAAGCCGGCTGAGAGTCGGTCCGATCACACTTGCTAATCCCTTAGTGCATTCCCCATAATTGCACACCAACCACATACACACACGCACCTCCGTCACCACATATAGACAATCCACATTCTTTCGGCACTATCATCTGTACTTATCCATACCTCCACACTCAATTGATCTTTTTACAGAGACCTCCGACCCCAGACCCCATGGCCCATGCATACAGGCATTATGCATGAAGCTGCAGTCCACATCACGTGACGTGGGAATTTTTTTGATGGTGTTTTTTCGGGGCACCGGCGACGGCGTCCCTTGTTGGGAGTTTAGTGTGAACAGATTGTTCTGAAAATTTTGTGCGAAAGAACATTTAATTAGCAGACTACACAATGGATCAACTGAACAGTCGCGAGCAGCAGGAATTCCAACAGCTTGTTGAGAAGAAGCAGATGAAGGACTTTATGAGACTGTATTCGTCTCTTGTCGAGCGATGCTTCTCCGACTGTGTGAATGATTTCACGTCCAAGTCTTTGACCTCCAAGGAGGAGACCTGCATTATGCGATGTGCCGAAAAGTTCCTCAAGCACAGTGAGAGAGTTGGCCAGCGTTTCCAGGAACAAAAGTGAGTGGGGTTCTGAATCAATTGGTTGTTTTATGGTTCACTAACTGGTTGTAGTGCTGCATTGATGCAAAAACAGCAAGGTAGATAAGCGTCCTGTATATTAGTGTACATATTCATTACATTTGATGTGCCAGATAGTCCTAATTTAGGTGTGGATGGGTATTCTTGTCAATCACGGTTCATTATCATACTGCCCAACTAGGCCGGGCATCTATTTGGACTTTATTACAAACGGGTCTCAGCAGGCCCGACATATTCCACACATTCAGCAAAGCTGTGGGTTGGGTATTGGATGACGTCAAAATCTCAAAACATATATCACTGGTTTTGAGGGCGTCCGATGTTCGTCCAGAGAAACCAGTCTTCACGAGTCAAACCAGCTCTGAACCATTTTTAGCAAAGCAGGGAGTCATTTCCTGCGCTTGGTGTCGTCATTACGTTGAACTCCACGGAACATGGCAATCAGAGACTCAGTCTCAAGCTGCATTTCCCTGGTCCAGTGCGACATGTCGCTGTTCCACTTGTTATACATCACGGCGTTTGCAAACATGTTTTCAAGCTCCCGCTCGAGTTCGTCAATTGATGTGATGGCCCCTTCCTTGACTTTAGTCTTGATCGTACGCAGGTCAGTGGGCGAATGGACAAGGTTATAATAGTTGGGGGCATCGTTGGGGTTGACAGGGTTCATGAAAAAGGACGCCGACTTGTTAGACGAAATGTTATTGAGAAGTGCAGTGACACTAGATTGAAACCGCTTGTTGGCCGCCGGAGACTGTGACTGTTGGCGCTTTCGCTTTTTGTTGCTTGCTTGTTGTCGCGTGACTCGGCCGCCAACTGATCCCTCTGATTCTTCGGCAACTTCTTCTTCTTCCTCCTCTACTTGTTCTTCTTCTTGTTCCTTTTCCTTTGCCTTCTTTTTCTTTTCGTCTGCCTCGGTGTCTTGGCGCGGGGACTCTTTTTTGACTTCGATGTCGACCTCTGGCTTCGAACTTTCCGATTTTTTGGCTTCCTCAGTCTCTTCGCTCTGGCTCTTGGTGCGTTGGGTACGATGTTGCTTCTGCTGCTCCTGGAGATGTCGTTGTTTTTGCAACTCTTGTCGCTGTTGTAGCTCTCGTTGCAGCTTCAATTGCTGCTGCTGATATGCCTGAGACTTTTCGCTTTCCATCTCTTTCATCAGCTCCGCGTCCCATTTCCCCCGCTCAATCTGTTCAATCTCCCGCAGCTTGGTGCGAAACTCGTGTTCGTCATTCTTGATCTGTATCACAATATCCCGTTTAAATGACTCGTACAGTTTGGCCAACAAAGGTTTCAGCATTTCTGGTGTTGGATGTTTCGGGTTCGATGGCAACAGAGCTGAATATAGCGACCGACAGGCTTCAGGACTCAAGCTAAACTCCGTGTTTAGTGGGTGGTCTTTCAAACCCTGCGCCAATCGAATGAAATGCTCCCTAGACGGCGTAGACGAGATTGTCGCGGTGGCTGCCTCTTCGCGTTCACATGCCTGCTTATATATCGTCTGCGCAAACAGCAGGTTCAACAACGCTGTCGACATACTATCGCTCGGACGTGACGCAGTCCAAAAAATCACAAACATTCTCTCTCGTGTATTACTCCCACCGGCTATCGCCGGAGTTGGTACGGCTGTCACGTGACAGGGTCCAACAGTTTGACAATTTATTATATGAGAATAAAAAGGAACTTTTGAGCAGTCGGTACTAACTCTACTTGGACAGGTTGTTTTCACTTGCGAATACACGCAGGGCTTTCTCCAGGCGCGAGAGCAAGTCCTGGACCTCACCCTTCGAGATGACAAGAGGTGGGCAAATAAGAACTGCATTACTTAGTGGAGCAAACCCCGCTCCATAGACAATGAGGCCCGCATCAGAGCAAAGCTCCATAAAGCGGTAGTTTGACCCACTGATAGGCTCCTTGGTGTCGGGGTCTTTTACGAATTCAAAGCCCCAGAGAAGACCACGGCCACGGACATCTGCCATCCAGGGGTATTTGGACGACAGGGATCGCAAGCCCGATTCAAGCTCGGTAGCACGTGCAGTCGCATTATCAAGAACTGAATTCTCTTTGATGTAGCGGAGCACGGCTAAGCAGGTAGCCGCACCCAGCGGATTGGCACTAAAAGTGTGACCCATCAACTTTAGGTGCTTGTCCTCAATTGAATCCCCAATATGCTCACGGATAATCAAGCAGCCCATGGGGGTGTAGCCAGAAGACATGCCCTTGGCAGTTGCTATCATGTCGGGCACAATTTCATCGTGCATGCATGCAAACCACTTTGCAGTACGGCCCATGCCAGTGATAACCTCATCGGAAATGAGCAAAATGTTATTCTGGTCGCAAATCTCACGTAATGCCTTGAGATAGCCAATTGGTGGGGCTAGCGCACCTCCTGCAGCTCCGACTACCGGTTCTACAATGATTGCTGCAACTGTGTCGGCACCCTGCTCTTTTATCACCTTCTCCCACACTGAGGCTCCGCCTTTTCCATCATCAGGCACATCATAACGATATGGATATGGAGGGGGAGCCACGGAAAACTGGTGAAGGAGGTTTGAGTAATCCTCACGACGGGCATTGTGGCCTGACATTGATAATGACCCCATCGTCATACCGTGATAACTCATCTGTCGTCCAAGGATCTTTGTCTTAGAAGGCTTGCCCTGTGTCTTCCAGTATTGTAAGGCAGTGCGGATGGCCAGTTCTGTGGCTTCAGATCCGCCATTGACAAAAAAGACCCGGTTCAAATCTCCAGGCGCAATCTCCGTTAACTCCTTCCCCAATTCCTCCACTGGCTGGTTTCTAAACTGCGCCCTATAGGCAAAGCATACTTTTTGCATCTGGTCATTCATGGCCTTTAAAACCTCGGGCACTCCATGGCCAATGCACACTGCCATGGCCCCGCTTGACCCATCGAGGTAATCCTTCCCCTTATCATCATACAAATACACCCCCTTTGCATGGTCTACTAGAGGCAATGGACGATCCGAAGAACTCACCAAACTACTCATTTCTTAATCCTGTGTTAGTTCACCACTAGCAACTGCACTTGGACCCGTGTCTTTATATAACCCCGCGTTATCGGCCTTAATGCCGATCGTTATCTCTAATTGGTATCGGTCACGTGATGTGGACATGTAAGTAGATGTATAAAATGTAATGTACAGCCCGGATGTGCTTCTGTTCTGGAGAGAAGCGTTGCAGGGTTCTTTTAGGATGGATTGTGGATGTATTTGCTTATCATTTTTGTTTGTACTATTGTCCCGAGAACCGTAAGAGTCATTAGTTTGAACGGCGATTAGTCATACAGGTTCTGATGCAGGGACGGTCAATTCTCGGCTCTACCGTTCACATTGATGAGACGAGTGAGTGAGAATCAAGCCTGTATAGACGTACTTAGTTCAACGGTTGGGTGACTTTCCTTATCTATTGACCCAAGCTTTGTGTACCATTGTCCTTGATATAACAGATAAGCGTTCAATTGTAGCAGGTTAGAATTCCAGGGACTTGACTGCATTTCTCCGGTCTTGATTGTATTAATGCTCAATTGGTCCCTGATTAACTCCAATAAGCAACGTTCCAGTTGGATGCGTGAAGTGGCACTTGATAAGAAAGGTCAAAAGCTAGTACCAATTTAGCCTAGCACAATTACAAGATAAATGTTGATAGATAAACATTAGTAGTCACCGATATATAATGTATTCGGAGATCAGAGCTAAACCCGATAGGCTTGACGGAGTTTACTTCCCCCGAAGGTTCTGATAGGAAAACTACAAACATGAACAGAGTCACCACAAGGAGTAGTAATATTCTTAGAAGAATGTTTCATGTTTCTCAATTCACATGAAGGATGGCTGATAGGGCCCCCACTCACCATTTACTTACGTCGCTAATGCAATCTCAAGGATAATCTTTTTTAAGCAATTGCGCAACTTCAAAATGGTATTCTAGACTGCAACAGCGAGCAACCATTTAAAACGCTTTTCCTACGCAACAGCAGTACTTGGCGGGTAGAACGGTGAGTTGCTCAGTTAGTGGATGTTAATGCATTACTATTCCATAGTAATTGACTGACCATAACAAGAAAAAAAAAAAGTACTAGAATGAACAGATTTTTCGGATAATCCCCTTAAGTTGTCTCAGCTGTATGCAAGCTAAGAAACTACTAGACGTTTATCTGTCCAGGGGCAACTCGGTACATTAATATTCCGATGTGCAAGCGGGGAAACTAGGGGCTTATAAAGACTAAACTTGACGCAAAAATTTCAATGGCATTAAAGCAAGAGACCGATGAATCGACTTAGCGGGAAGAAGTTGAGATACTCTGTGACAGCATGCTCGTGGATGGGCTTCTTGCTGTTAGGGTATGATCAGGGCCTCATGAGCGGCATTGTTGGCGCCGAGAACCGGTTCGCACGAGACTTTAACCACCCGAGTACTGCTATGCAAGGTACCGTTACTGCAATCTATGACATAGGATGTGTCATTGGTAGTATTTTGGCCTTTATCTGGGGAGACACATTAGGTAGGAAAAAGTTCATCTTCCTGGGGGGAGCTACCATGATTATCGGTACAGCAGTTTTGGCCAGTTCGTTTTCCATTGCTCAGTTGATTGTGGGGAGAATTGTCACTGGCATCGGCAATGGATTTAACAGTTCAACTATCCCAGTCTATCAATCAGAACTGTCAAAAGCAACTAATCGTGGCGCTTTATTGTGCGGTCAAGGGTTCACTACTATTTTGGGTCTTTGCATTGCGTACTGGCTGGATTACGGAACCTCATTTACTGAATCATCTCTTCAATGGCGGTTCCCTATGGCATTTCAAGCGTTTTTTGCTATTTGGCTCTGTGTCATGATTGCTTTCCTTCCGGAGACTCCGCGATGGTTGATCTATCAGGACCGACATGAGGATGGGCTTGAAGTTCTCGCACGATTGAACGGCGTCGGTCTGGATGATGTTGACGTCTTGGAACAAAAGGAGTATATTCAGGCAGCTGTTCAACAGGAGTCAGAGGGTGGACCATTCAAACTCAAAGAACTGTTTACCTGCGGCAGAATCGGCAACTTTCGAAGAATTTGCCTAACAATTGCAATTGAACTAATGCAGCAATTCACTGGGTCAAACATGATTAATTACTACGCGCCTACTGTCTACATGAACACGATGGGAGTCAGTCGAAACACTAGCTTGATTCTCGGCGGATGCACCAGTTTGACTTACCTTGTTGGCTCTATCATTCCATTATTCACAATTGAACGCTTCGGACGACGAACATTACTAATGTTCTCGTCCACAGGATTGTGTTTGTGCTTTGTTATTGTGTGCATTCTTCTGTCAAACATCACCACCAGCAGAGCATACGGTGCTGCTGCCATGATTTTCCTTTTCCAGATCTTCCTTGGCATCGGCTACTTGCCAGTGCCATGGTTCTATCCATCGGAAATTAACACTACTCGACTTCGATCGAAGGGTATGGCCATTGCCAGTGCATTCAATTGGCTAGCGGTCTTTACAGTAGTGGAAATCACTCCGATTGCGATTGAAAACATTGGCTGGAAAACCTTTATTATCTTTGCAATTTTCAACGGCCTATGGACCCCCATAGTTTTCTTCTTCTTCCCAGAAACAGCTGGACTTGAACTGGAAGATATTGATCACATCTTTGACCGTGGCGGAATCACCGGAGGTGTTTTCTCCACCCGAGGGCGCACGGTCATGCCTGGGTCTCATAGGACCTTGGTGGAAGCAACCCTTTACGACAAGCAAACGAACGAGCATACTGAAACTGTATAATTAATGACTATTTGTTGATGATTTCTTTTTTTTTTTTTTTTTCTTAGCTTCTACCAGTCAATCTTTAACCGCGTCAGTCCCTTAACTGAATAATTACGGTGAATATTGCGTGAGCCAGGAACCCGAGTGGAGTAACGGGGTTATGATGGTCCGAGCCCCGCAGGTTATAAACCGGGGATTTTTCCGACAACGCTCTACACGACATACTGAACAATGCAACTATTAGAAGGGAAAACGGTTGCGATTACTGGTGGATCCGCAGGGATTGGCCGAGCTATAGCCATTGAGATGGCCAAGAATGGTGCTGATGTGGCCATTAATTACTATCCAGATGATAAGCAAAAAGGCTTAGCAGAGAGCCTGAAGACTGAGATTGAAGCTTTAGGTCGTAAATACATTGCCGTCCCCGGCGACATTGGCGAGCCAGAGACAGGTCGAAACCTAGTGAAAAAGACTGTTGAAGCGTTTGGCGAGCTTACGGTCTTTGTTTCCAATGCAGGCATTTGCCCCTTCCATGAATTCACGACTATGCCCGAAGAGGTGTATTACAAGACCGTCCAGACGAATCTTAATGGTGCATTCTTTGCAATTCAAGCTGCTGCTGCCCAAATGAAAGAGCAAGGCAAAGGCGGGTCAATTATTGCCGTTTCTTCCATCTCAAGTTTGGTTGGTGGGGAATTCCAGTCCCATTATACGCCAACCAAGGCTGGGTTGGTATCGCTAATGCAGTCAATTGCAATTGGCCTGGGCAAGCATAATATCCGGTGTAATGCACTTTTGCCGGGTACTATTCTCACGGACATTAATAAACAAGACCTTAGCAATGAAGAGAAACGAAAGAAGATGGAGGATCGAATTCCATTGGGCAGATTGGGTCAGCCCGATGATCTGGCCGGCCCAGCAGTCTTCCTTGCTTCTGATCTCTCAAAGTATGTCACCGGTGCGCAGATTTTGACCGATGGCGGTGCATTTGTAAACCTCCAATAGACTTTTTCGTTATATCTAAGCTATGTTTTGTCATACGTTCTATGTACTAAGCCCACTTTCCGAGCAAGCTCATCAGAATCATGCCTGAAATAAGAGAAAGCATTGCAAAGGATGTTTCTAACCAAGAACTCGAGGCAAGATGGCCATAAATCCAGTCAGAAACCCACATTCCTACTATTCCTGTCCAGATAAGGATGCCCGCAGAAAAAGCATCGAGCGTGCCTAATGCGATTATAGTGCTGGGGTCGTTACCATTGAATTTGTACAAGACACCTGTACCAATGGCCATGCCAATTGGAGTGATTAGAGCAAACATCAACCCCATCAGAATTTTCATCCAAACGCCTGTGTCAAGGGTGGTGATTCTAGCCCCAAGTGCAAGCCCTTCGAACATTTGGTGGAAGAGTATGACAATGAAAAGTGTAATAAAGAAGGAATCTCCGGCTACGACTAGGGTGATGCCGATGAGAATCGAATGGAACAGTATTCCAGCCTCCATGACCGCGACAGAAACATGCGAATTGGGTTCAATGAGCGATTGCTCGGTGCTGGAGCTTTTATAATCGGAATGTTGAGTGACAGGATCACTCATCACGCTCACAGGCTCGGCATTCCTGAAATTTTTGGTCATTCGTGCGCCCAGATATTCCAGAAGGAATGCCAGAAACAAACCAGCCATAGTGATTGCAGTGCTAGTGGATTCATATTGTAGTGTGCCTAGGCATTCGTTCTGCCACATCAATGAAGCGTGCGTCATTAAATGTACAAACGCTGTTGCTATTATCACGCCCGTACCGAATTGTCGGATAACAGTAAACGTGATTCCGTTGGTGGACACCTTTAAAAGAGATTTGACCACCATTGGGCCGTATACGCCAATTGCACTGGTAACAAGAATGACAAATATCAACCCTATCCGAAGAGAAATATTGTAATCTTTGTCAGTCCTCTCACAGGATTTCGAGGACGAATCATGCTCGCTTTCACCTGGTGCTAAACAATGCTCGACTCCAGCGTGGAAATGGCAGTTTTCTTCTCCACTATGACCTTCACTTCCCTTGACCATGAACTGCACCTCTTCCCCATTTTCAGTCAAGCAAAACACTTTACCTTCATGGTCATGGCATCCAGTGTATTTTTCAGGAGCAGACCCCTCGTCCTTTGGTGACGGACTGATCACTCCTTCATTTCCAGACTCATCAGTACAAAATTGGGAGCCGTCATGGAAATGGCAATCAGATACCTCGCTTGACTTTTTTGCTGCAAGTCCAACAGTTGCGAACAGCCCCAAAACGGCTCCTAACGGTATGAGAACCCTCATCGACACTCAGTAGAGATGGATTCTACGCTATCCATTGCGGATTCTTATACTACGACGAAGGAACCTTGGAGGTCCCATCCTTTTGTATTTCTCTTGGCATGCCCTTGGCACGTCTCTCTTCAGACGATTATGGGTCTCCTAATTGTAAGCAGGATGCGGCTGTCACATTACCGTTAAGGTGTAAACGGCTGAAAGATTAAGGGGCGGTTTAACTGAGTAAATGGGTTCACAGGGTTGCATTGAGAGAAGATAAAGAAGCACTAGCTCAATAAAATAGGAGTGAATTGATCTTATTGTTATCGGTTCAAGCGTATATTTTGCAAATTTTATGTACATGGTATGTGATGGTTATATAGGAGATTTTTACACGCACGTAATATGGCTGTGGAACTCTACAAGGTAACGTTAGTGTTCAGGACGGTGTTTCATTAATTCTTCGCTGAATTCTGAAAGCTCTTTTTTTATTTAATAAAAAGTCTAGAATTCATTCCACGATTTGCGCCCGGTAACATGTACCCCTGATTTATCACCCCTAACTTATCAATGAGAGTAGTCACCTACAACTAAAACCCTGACAGATGCGTACTCATTGTCAAGCTTGACCACGGCCCAAACCCAAGGTCACGTCTGGCTCAATCTTAGGACTTGAATACATCTCGTACAGCTCAAACATCTGAATTAAACCCATTGATCCTTCTATCGTAAACCAACGCTCTGGAAAAAGTAGTCCCGAAAGCTGAAAAGTCAGTGAAGGCGGGGTCAATGTGGGGGCAAAGATACCCCGGCGGAGGAGCGTTGGTCCGAGGGGCCCCGCAAATCCGAAAAGCTATAAAACCCCGACAACTTCCGCAGGTTGAGCCGACAACTCCGATAATGGTTGCAAAGTTCCCTACTATTAAAGCTGTGAGGACATTCGTCTCCGGTCCAGGTGTTGGTGGAGACTATCATGATGTGGAAAAGGGCCACTGGCTCATTGATCACAAGTTTTCCACCCCCATGAGCCGATACCCTAAATTTTCCAAGTCCAGAACTGATTTTGGCATCAATGTCCTTGGTTCTTTCTTCGTCGAGATTGAGGCCACCGATGGCACAAAGGGTTTTGCCACCGGGTTTGGTGGTCCACCTGCCTGTTGGTTGACCAAGCAGCATTTCGAGCGGTTCCTCATTGGCAGCGATCCCCGTGACACAAATAGATTGTGGGATCAGATGTATCGTGCCTCTCTGTTTTATGGTAGAAAGGGTTTGACTGTTGCTGTCATTTCCGTCATTGATTTGGCCCTGTGGGATCTGGTTGGAAAGATCAGAGGCGAGCCTGTCTACAAGATGATTGGCGGGGCCGTTCAAGAACGCATTAATTTCTACTGCACTGGATGCAATCCAGCTGCGGCCAAGAAAATGGGCTTTTGGGGAGGCAAGGTTCCTCTTCCATATGGTCCAGACGATGGCCACGAGGGTCTTAGGAAGAATGTTGAGTTCTTGCGAAAGCACAGAGAAGCAGTTGGTCCTGACTATCCTCTGATGGTGGACTGTTGGATGTCTTTGACCGTTCCTTATGTTATTGAACTTGTCAACGCTACCAAGGATCTCAACATCAACTGGTTCGAAGAAACTCTGTCTCCGGATGACACTGAGGGTTATGAACAGCTGAAGCGAGCCGTTCCATTTATCAAGTTGACTACGGGTGAGCATGAATACACCAGGTACGGATTCCGCAAGTTGATTGAGGGTCGAAACATTGACATTATTCAGCCGGATATCATGTGGCTTGGAGGTTTGACTGAATTGCTCAAGGTCACTGCTCAAGCCGCGGCTTATGATATTCCGGTTGTTCCACATGCCTCCGGCCCATACTCCTACCACTACGTCGCGTCGCAAACTAACACTCCGTTCCACGAATACCTGTCAAATTCTCCTGATTCGACTTCTATCTTGCCTGTTTTCGGCAAGTTGTTCACAGACGAGCCAATGCCTATCAATGGCTACTTGGAAGTGTCCAAGCTTGACAAGCCCGGCTTTGGTTTGACCATTAACCCAGAAGTTGAGCTTATCCCAGGCGATAAGCTTCTTTGCCCTGCCCCAGAAAAGCCGTTTAGCATCCAGAATGGCAAGCACCAACAAGAGAATGGAACGACAAATGGCCATTAGATTTCATGCATAGTATTAGCAATAAACGAGTCGTTTTTCATCCTTTAGCTTTACTCTATCCTGAGAATGGTTTAATACGATCAGTATTGATAGTTACGCCTCTCGGTGATCAAACTGAATCTACATTCTGCTACCAGTTGAAACGAGAGTCAATTACTTATACCTGCCTGAGTGATTGCTGTATACACAGGTTATATATCTACTGTACATTCGAATAATATACTCACTGCTCGATTGGCGGCCCAGTGTCTGTCCTGCTGACCCCAGCCGAACATAATATAGCTGCTACAAACCGAGAAACAATAGACACACCTTTGATCGCAGGGCTGGCCGTCAATTATCTATAGCCGCCCGCTATCTCTATTGGCGGAAGCATGCACAGCGAGACCGGCCGACGATCTCCATGCACTACCCCCTCTAGTCGCCGTTTCCTTCCGCTGTTCGTAGACCATTCCCGAGGTAAAACTTGCTAATGGCCCAATAAATAAAAAGAATATAGAGAATCAACTGTATCTGGATCCCGCTAAAATGTCCTTGTATTCGAATAATCTGGCTCGCCGGAAAGCCAGCCCCGATGGGATTTATCTTCCCCGTTGAAAATCCCACATTTGGCGGAGGGGATCGGCACTCTAAGGATTAAAAATTCAGTCACTCAATCACGACATCGTACACGGAGATAGTATATATACCCGCTGTAGGAATGGGTAGTATGTATTTTGTGAGACAAACCGTTAAGTAATTAATGAAGTATCCTTGGTGGTGGCCGCACGAGCGGATTGTTGAGGACAACGAGGATGAAAGTCCTGTAGACACTCCGACGGAAGAAGTTGAGCCAACAGTGGTCTATGAATATCGGGACGAGGCTGATCGCCCGTGGTGGAAGTACTTTTCTGAATACGAATATAGAATCACTAGCTCAGAGCGAGCCGCCCACAAGTGGTGGAAATGGTTTGATGATACCAACAGTCCGCAGGAAAAGAAGCTGTTAGTCAAGCTAGATATAATACTGACCTTTTATTCATTCGTGCTGTATTGGGTCAAATACCTGGATCAGACCAATGTCAACAACGCGTATGTCACTAACATGAAGGAAGACATTGGCATGAAAGGCAACGACTTGGTCATTGTGCAGGCCATGTTTACTGTGGGTTCGTGTATTTTCCAGCTTCCGTTCATGTACCTGTTTGTCCATGTGCCAATTAACATTATGCTACCATTAATGGACATAGGCTGGGGCCTTTTCACTCTCTTCATATACAAGGCTCAAAACGTGCAAACAGTGATGGGACTGCGATTCTTTGTCGGTGTCTTCGAATCCTCCTTCTACCCTGCAATCCACTACTTGCTCGGTGCTTGGTACAAGCCGTCTGAATACGGTAGAAGAGGCGGCGTTTACTACTTTGGCCAGATGCTTGGTGTTTTGACTTCAGGTCTCTTGCAATCTGCCACATACAACACTCTAGATGGAGTAAATGGTCTTGCTGGCTGGAGATGGATGTTTATTGTTTCTGCAGTCATCACTCTCCCTGTGGGCATTCTTGGATTCTGGGCTCTTCCGGGGACTCCACACAAGTGTTATTCCATCTTCCTCACTGACGACGAAATTCGACTGGCAAGAAAAAGGATGCAAAACAAGCAGGGCCAGGACGCCAAGGCACCTCCGTTCTTTGACAAGCAAGTATGGAAGCGAATCATTTGCGACTGGAAAATTTACATCCTCACTCTTTTCAACATTTTCTGCTGGAACAATAACAACGGTACTTCCGGTTCATATCTTCTCTGGCTCAAATCCTTGGACCGCTATGGACCCGGTAAGATCAATCAGCTTTCCGCCATTTCTCCAGGACTTGGAATTTTGTGGATCTTCCTCGTCTGTACTGGTGCAGACATGTTCCAATCCAGATATGGCGCTATTGTCATTTCCCAGATATTCAACTTTACCGGAAATGTTATTCTAGCTGTCTGGGATGTTCCTGAAGGTGCCAAATGGTTTGCATTTATGCTGCAGTACTTTGGCTGGGCCATGGCTTCTGTTCTTTATGGGTGGATGGCAGACATCTGTCGACATGATAATCAGGTTAGAGCCGTGGTACTTGTATTTATGAATGTCATGGCCCAAGCGTCAACTGCTTGGATATCCATCCTAGTTTGGCCCACGGTCGAGGCTCCAAGATACCTTAAGGGATTTTCCTTCACGGCAACATCTGCTTTCTGCCTAGCTGCTTGGTCGTTTGTCGTTCTTTGGTTCTATAAACGTGAAGAACGTCAAAATGCCAAGCTGAATGGAATTATTCTCTACAATTCTAAAAAGGGTGAATACCCAGATCCTGAGGCAGAAGAGTATCCTCGAGAGAAAAGCTCAACGCAGAGCTTTTCAGAACCTTTTATTTCAGACTAACCATATTTTGACTCACAATCTGTTCAAACAATAACGAGTTTATGATTTACTAATATCGCAGTTCAACACTAGATTAATATATTTATATGTCACACTTGTCTCTTCTGACCTCTCCAACCTTGGTTTTTCCAAAGTGCTTCATATATTTTTGCGAATCCAATATCGCTGCTAACAATCATGACCATGTTGCACAAAAAAAAAACTTGGTAGATACAATCTATCGAGTCCTAGCTTAAACAATCAACAAACATATTTCATTACATTAACCATCATGCATCTTCGACATGCTCAAGATCTCGAGTCTTTTGCTCAAGGTTATAAGAGTCCAGAGCACGTCTCTCGGCGGAAGTTTGGTACTTTCGGAACTTTCTGATGGGTACTTTGTTCATAAACATTTCGTCTAATTCTTCATATGTCCTTCGACGGGTTTCTGGAACAAAAAAGTATGCCAAACCCACCCATACAAGCATGATAGCTCCGAAAATAAAGCCTACCTTAGCTCTAAGGTTTCCGTACCCTGGATTGATGATATAGGGACAGACAAAAGTCCACATTGTCAGTATAGCGTTTTCAAGACACATGGAGATGGCCAACGTCTTCGTTCGCAGGACCGAAGTTGGAATCTCGCCGGCAATAATATATGCCATTGCCCCCACTCCAGCATTGAAGAAAAAGTTGTACATGGTCAGAAAACCGACTGCTGCTGTAGCGGCGCTATGAATTTCTGGGAAGCAACCAGCAATTGCCATGCAAAATAAGAGAGCGCACAGACCGATGCATCCTGCTAGGAACATGGGTCGACGGCCAACAAAATCAGAAATGAGAAAGGCGACGATACAACCGCTTATTGAGAGGATTTGAGAACCAATCTGGATCAAAAAGGATTGTCTGTCGGTGACGCCCATGTACTGATACATCAGAGGACCGTAACTGTTGACAAACCCCAAACCAGCCATTGGTTGCCCTACAAATACAATAATGGCAATCATTGTTCGACGCAAATTTGTGCCTTTGAAACATTCGATGAATGAGTCTCCATCCTCGTGTGTTTCAGCCTCGGCCAGAGTGAGCTTGATTCTTTCTAAGTGGCCTTCGGCGTCTGACTTTTCGGTATACATTCTCTGTAACGAGTGCCTAGCCTGTTCCAACTTCCCTTTCTTCACGAGATGCACTGGAGATTCAGGCATGAAGAATTGAAAAAAAAAGCCGACACCGGCAAATCCCCATTGTGCACAGACCAGCGATTTCCAAGCCCAGTCAGTTGTCCAATTGCCTGTTGAGTTCGCCATAATTGCACAGATAAACGGCCCAATGCACTGCGACAGGTTACAAAACCCAGTGGTAGACGCTCTAATAGCCAAAGGTGAGATATCTGCAATATACGCCGTACAAAGGTTCATCATAATTCCGATGGCAACAAAATTTACCATTTTACCGGCAAAGAACATGGCAATCGACGTCGACGCAAACTCAATGCCAATTGACCCAATGTTAACGGCAGAAGCACCAATCATGACCCATTTGTATCCAAACATGTCGGCCAAAATGGACGCTACCCAAGCGCCGACAATACTAGCTGCCAGCGGGCCTCCGCTTAGTGCTGATTGCCATCTGGTGTCGATATAGTAATCGCCATCCTGGTAGACTCCGAATTTCCGTTTGAATTGGGTGACACTAATTAAGGTACCGGAGGCTTGATTTTCAAATCCTCGAATAATAAGCATCCATAACATCAACCCTATCCATCCTAAAAGCTTCGGATCCCGTTTTAATGTTTGCCAATAGGTTCTACTATGCTCTTGTTGCTGGATAGCCCTTCCGTGAATTTCTCCGACATCGTCAACCGTTTCATGTTTATCGCTCATTGTTGTCTCAAAATTTTTCTGTCCATGGCGAGCTATCGCTATTTATGCATATTCTAGTGTGGGGTACCCCTCACAAATTTTACACTCCTTTCGGAAGTCTTGCCAGCCAAGCGCTTCTATAGGAAAATGCGGTGTATAAATGGATTTATTTGATAACATTTTCGGCATTCGAAAACAAGCTACGCTTCTCTCATACACTAACTATTTTTTAAATTCAAAAATTGATTGCCCTTGCAACTACCATTTAGGCCAGTCAAAAGCAACTGAGGATTTGGATCTCCGTCAGCTGCACTGTTTTATTCACTTTACCATTGAGCTGTTAAAACGGGTAGGCGTTGCCGGAGGTTTCGCTATATCGCTTTAATGATTGTCCGGGTGGTCCGCAATTCTGGCTTAGCGAGACCGAGTTCACTGTAAATATCCCAATAAAAGAAATGACTCGAAGCAGAGCTTTTCACAATCTGTTCCACATTAACGAGTTTATGATTTACTAATATCGCAGTTCAACACTAGATTAATATTTGTATATATCTCTTGCTCTTCTGAGCTCCTTTCAACTTCGGGTTTGTCTACAACTCGACCTGCCAGGGTCATTGCAGCAGGCGAAGATCGAGCTTTTTATATTTAACCTGGTGGATACGGCACTCAAAATTTATTGAGTCTAGCTTAAACAATCATCTTAACAAACATATTTCATTACATTAACCATCATGCATCTTCGACATGCTCAAGGTCTCGAGCCTTTTGCTCAAGGTTATAAGAATCCAGAGCACGCCTTTCAGCGGTAGTTTGGTATTTTCGGAACTTTCTGATGGGAACTTTGTTCATAAACATTTCGTCTAATTCTTCATATGTTCTTAGACGGGTTTCTGGAACAAAAAAGTATGCCAAACCCACCCATACAAGCATAATAGCTCCAAAAATAAAGCCCACCTTAGCTTTAAGGTTTCCGTACCCTGGATTGATGATATAGGGACAGACAAAAGTCCACATTGTCATTAGAGCGTTTTCAAGACACATGGAGATGGCCAACGTCTTCGTTCGCAGGACCGAAGTTGGAATCTCGCCGGCAATAATATATGCCATTGCCCCCACTCCAGCATTGAAGAAAAAGTTGTACATGGTCAGAAAACCGACTGCTGCTGTAGCGGCGCTATGAATTTCTGGGAAGCAACCAGCAATTGCCATGCACAATAAGAGAGCGCACAGACCGATGCATCCTGCTAGGAACATGGGCCGACGGCCCACAAAATCTGATATGAGAAAGGCGACAATGCATCCGCTTATTGAGAGGATTTGCGAGCCAATCTGGATCAAAAAGGATTGTCTGTCGGTGACGCCCATGTACTGATACATCAGAGGACCGTAACTACCGACAAACCCCAAACCAGCCATCGGTTGTCCTACGAAGACAATGATTGCAATGAGCGTTCGACGCAAGTTTGTGCCTTTAAAACATTGGATGAATGAGTCTCCATCCTTGTGTGTTTCAGCCTCGGCGAGAGTGAGGTTGATTCTTTCTAAATGGCCTTCGGCGTCTGACTTTTCGGTATACATTCTCTGTAACGAGTGCCTAGCCTGTTCCAACTTCCCTTTCTTCACGAGGTGCACTGGAGATTCCGGCATAAAGAGTTGAAAGACAAAGCCCACACCGGCAAATCCCCATTGTGCACACACGAGGGACTTCCAAGCCCAGTCAGTTGTCCAATTGCCTGTTGAATTGGCCATAATTGCACAGATAAACGGTCCAATGCATTGTGACAGGTTACAAAAGCCGGTGGTCGATGCTCTAATAGCCAAAGGTGAGATATCTGCAATATACGCCGTACAAAGGTTCATGATAATTCCGATGGCTGCAAAATTTACCATTTTACCGGCAAAGAACATTGCGATTGATGTAGATGCAAACTCAATGCCAATTGATGCAATGTTAACGGCAGAAGTACCAATCATGACCCATTTGTATCCAAATTTGTCGGCCAAAATGGACGCTACCCAGGCGCCGGCAATACTAGCCGCCAACGGGCCACCGCTGAGAGCTGATTGCCATCTGGTGTCGATATAGTAACTTCCATCCTGGTAGACACCAAATTTTCTTTTAAATTGAGTGACACTAATCAGCGTACCCGAGGCCTGGTTTTCAAATCCTCGAATAACAAGCATCCACAGCATCAACCCTATCCACCCTAAAAGCTTCGGATCCCGTTTTAATGTTTGCCAATAGGTTCTACTATGCTCCTGTTGCTGGATCGCCCGTCCGTGAATTTCTCCGACATCGTCAACCGTTTCATGTTTATCGCTCATTCCTGTCTCAAATATTCTGTCCATGGAGAGCTATCGCTATTTATGCATATTCTAGTGTGGGGTACCCCTCACAAATTTTTTTACACTCCTTTGCGGAAGCTTTGCCAGCCAAGAGCTTCTATATTTTACGAAAATGCGGCGTATAAATGGACTATTTGATAACAGGGCTGGACTTCGAAAAACAGGTATGCTAGTCCCATAAACAGACGGACTATTGTTTAAATTCATTAATTGATTGCCATTACAACTACCATGCAAGCCATTTAAAGGACTTGGCTTCCAATTGAGCATCATATGCACTGTTTTATTCAGTTTTCGACAGTTTTTTGTTACATTACAATTGAGCCGTCGTAACGGGGTAAAAACAAAGCGTTGCCGGAGGGATCACTATATTCGCTATAATGATGGTCCGACCAAATCACGCTATTTCTACTTAACGAAGCCGAGAGTATACGCAAAAAATACCCACTAAAAGAAACTCCTCCAACAGTTCCTGATGTTTATCCGGTAATCAGACAACAATGAACGAAACCAATCTTCAAAGAAGCGAGAGCTCGCGGTAATGATAACCCGGCGCGGGTAGAGCGGATGTGGGGCCAAGAACGGAGCGGAGATTTTGAGATTATCAGCGGCTATGTATAAAAAATGGATTGAGACACGCTACCGACAAATTAATGGCACGAGTATACTCAGTAGTGGTAGAATATCACCAAGAGGGTGATGCAATTGGCATTGGAGAAACCAAGCCACGTTTGTCGTGGAAGATTGATGCCGAAAGCGTAAAGGGATGGCATCAACAGAGATATGAACTGGCCATCAAGTCCGAAGACGGAAAGGAGCTTTATCGAGCGGTTACAGAGTCTTCGGAGTCTAGCTTTATTGAATGGCCGGTCGACCCCCTCACCTCGAGACAGCGGGTGTTTGTGTCTGTGAGAGTTCAAGGGGAAGGTGACGATAAATGGTCAGATTGGAGTGAGCAGGTGACTATTGAGAATGGATTGTTAGACAATTCCGACTTTGACGCCACGTTTATTGCAAAGGATGAACCTACTGACCTGCGTGAAGCCCTCTTCCGCAGGCAATTTGAAATCAAAGGGGCGTCCATTGCCAAAGCACGTCTGTATACTAGTGCCCGGGGAGTCTATGAAGTTGAAATTAACGGGCAAATTGTGGGAAAGGATGCATTGAGCCCTGGCTGGACCTCTTATAACCATAGGATAATCCAGAGGACGGATGATGTGGCAAATTTGTTGAACGCTGGTCAAAACGCCATTGGCATTCGCCTCGCGAACGGCTGGTACTCTGGCCGTCTCGGGTTCGATGGCGGCGTTTCTAATGTGTATGGAGATACGGATATGGTCATCGGTCAACTTGAAATCACATTTACAGATGGAACTGCCATGAAGGTGTGTACCAATGACTCATGGCAATGGACGCACGGCCCGATTTTGTCAGCAAGCCTGTACGATGGTGAAAAATATGACGCTACTCAAGAGGTTGCTGGTTGGTCCTGTGCTAACTGTCCAAGCAACGACTGGCATAATGTCAAAACTTATCCAATAGACGTTGCAATCACCCCGCCTGAAGCGCCCCCAATCAGATGTACCCATGTCCTCAAACCAGTTGAAATTTTCAAGTCAGCTTCTGGAAAGACAATTGTGGACTTTGGGCAGAACTTTACTGGTGTGGTACACCTCAAAAAGACTACCGCGCCCAAGGGACACAAAGTGACCATCTATCATGCAGAAGTCATGGAAGATGGAGAGCTTGGAAGAAGACCATTGCGAGATGCTGTATGCAAAGATGAGTATGTATTCAAGGGCGACAGTAGCGGCGAATCGTGGACTCCAAGATTTACCTACCATGGTTTTAGATATATACAGGTTGACAACTGGCCCGGGGAATTACGGTTAGACTCTCTTTGTGCCGGGCTCTACAATACTGAGTTTACGAAAACTGGATGGTTTAACTGCTCTAACAAGTTGTTGAACCGACTGCACGAAAATGTTTGTTGGAGTATGCTTAGCAACTTTACATCTGTACCAACGGACTGTCCACAGCGCGATGAAAGACTTGGATGGACTGGTGATATACAGTTATTTGGGCCAACTGCCAACTATCTCTATCAATGCCAGGGTCTGCTGAAGAACTGGCTTATTGACTTGGCCGATGAACAATCTGACTTTGGCACTCCGCCAGTGGTCTGCCCCACCCCGCTGCATAAATACGACAACTTCTGGGGAAATAGGCCAGTGGCAGCCTGGCAAGATGCCACTGTGCTTGTCCCATGGCATGTTTTTCAACAGACCGGGGATGTAGAAATATTGAGAGCCCAGTACAAGAGCATGACTGGTTGGCTCAAACAGATTCCAAGAGATTCAAACGGTGAGTTCTGGGACCCCTCGGTGCTTCAGCTTGGAGACTGGCTCGATCCAGACGCTCCTCCCGAGAATCCAGCTAGAAGCAAGACCGACGCCGATATGGCAGCAAATGCATACTTGATCCAATCAACCGAGATTGTTGCAAAAACTGCCAGCCTTCTAAAGTATACCGAAGATGCGGAAGAGTACAGTAAGCAAACCCAGACACTCCGCCGTCGGTTTGCATATGAATACATTACTCCTGCTGGACGAACGATTAGCCAATCTCAAACGGCATATGCTCTCGTCATCGTAATGGGGTTGTTAGATGGCGAAAATGGATCGCTTTGGAAAAAAGTGACTCCAGAAAAGCTCAAGGTTGCTGGAGACATGTTGGCGAAGATAGTAAAGCAGGACGAATATCAAATCGGCACCGGATTTTTGGGTACCCCAATCATCTGTGATGCACTAGTCATTGCTGGACACACCGATCTAGCATACAAGATGATTCTCAATCAGAAGAACCCGTCGTGGCTCTATTGTGTATCTATGGGAGCAACCACCACTTGGGAAAGATGGGATAGCATGCTACCGGATGGCAAGATTAATCCTGGAGAAATGACCTCCTTCAACCATTATGCGTTCGGCGCTGTTGCTAATTGGATGCATCATGCTATTGGTGGCGTGCAACCTACTGCTCCCGGGTGGAAAGAGGTCCTAATAAAGCCTCTTCTTGGAGGCCAGATTACGCATGCTTCCACAACCCACGACTCAAAGTTTGGTAAAATCTCATCTTCATGGAAGATTGAAAATTCCAACTTCTCGATAGATGTCTCCATCCCTCCAAACGTCAGTGCCCATGTTCATTTACCAGACGATACTACACACGACCTACAATCGGGCAGCTATTCATTTTCCGTAAAGCTATCATAGACATGTTTTGGAGTACTTTTGGCGGGGAAAATGATATAGCGAGTACGTTTGCCCCAAATAGGACTAAATTTATGAGTGTTAGATGCTTTAAACAAACCAGAATGGTAATCATGCCGTGTACTACTAGTTTAATTGAAATGTTCTCTGTACTCCAGAACGTGCATCACGTGACCAGCAATCCCCCGATAGTTTCCATAGCAACAGATAAAATAGATAACGCGAGTTGGAGATTTGGTCTACGCATCGGCCAAGAATGACAGAGTGTAGAGAGGGACTTCATATAGGCGGCGGACATAGAGCCGTCTGGAGACGGTATTTGACGGTAATGCTAGTGTGGGTGTGTCTAGTTGCCTTGTGGTCGCTGTCTCGGGCGGGAGAACAGGAAGTAGGATTGCATTCCGTAAGTAAACGGATATTTGAAGTTACTGAGCCTTCTGAAAGCTATGGAAGGCCCGTAGCCAAGAGAGTGCTGGTTAACCATGTCTTTGGCAATTCATGGGGCCAGCCATATGAAGCAGAATACGTTCCGCCGAATAGGGAGTTTAGCCATGTTAAGCTTATTTTGGAAGGGACTACCTTTGGAATCCAGTTCGACCGGCTGGCACATTTGTTTGTTGGAGGCAGTGAAGTTTGGCGGACGTCGACACCGGAGCCCGGGGGAAAGAGCATTATGTGGGACTATGTAAAGGATGTATCGTCATATGCCTCGTTATTTAAGCAACCGCAGATGGTCAGGTTTTGGCTGAATAACGTTGTCAATGGCAGATATACTGGCATGCTAGACGTCAAGGTAACTGCGTACTTTTACAATCCTCGAACTCGCAGCCCGTCTGTGTTGAGCACATGGTCCGACAGACAGCTGCCAGCGAGCCATGTAAAGCCGCTGTTATCTGGCGGCAGATGCTGGGATCTGCCGTCGAAGGAGGCAAAAGTCGAAATTGGCCCTGTGCCGAAAAACACCACTCGGCTGGCGGTGGAAGTGTTTGCCAGTGGCAACGCTGACGAGGAGTTTTGGTATTCGCATCTGCTGGACGAGTATGCACACAAGTTTTCATCGGACGTCAACGACTTTGGCGGCCATGGTCCGTTGCGGTATGTTGAGGTGGTCATTGACGACTACGTTGCCGGGGTGGTTACCCCATTTGCGACAATCTACACCGGGGGGCTGTCACCAGCATTGTGGAACCCGATTGTGGGCATCAAAACGTACGATCTGCCATCGTATACGGTAGACCTAACACCGTTCCTGCCGTTGCTGTGGTGTGAGGAGGAGGAGGAAGAAGAAGAAGAGGAGAAACATATGCTGACCGTGCGGATCATCAATGGGCTGGACGAAGGGTCTGTCGACTCCAACTGGCTCGTGAGCGCGAACCTGCTGACCTGGCAGGTGGACGGAGTCGAGGGCTGGGGAAGACCTGTCGAGTACAAGGCAGACGAGCGACACTTGAAGATGGGCTACCTGTCGCACGACGAACGTGCGTTGAACCAAATCGTCCAAAGTCATCAAACCGTGGTCAACCGCGCTGAGCTGTCCTTTGCCGACGAAGGCTCTTTTGAATACTCATGGATCCAACGGTCTAGCGCGACTAACGTCCAGAGTGTCGGTAACGGCGGTACGGACCAGAAGATTGCCATCTCCATGGCCGGCGACGACAAGATCTACGTTGGTGACACGCTTGTGTCCGCGGTAGACTTTTCGTACCCCATGGCCATGGCCACACGGCTGACTGATCATCGAGACGGCTACTCGATCAGGCTCTCGCGCGAGTACAGTGTGGCAGACGGGAGCAGTTTTGTTGACATTGGTCTCAACGCATCGTCTGTGTCGCACATCCGCGGAAATCGATTCATGGGCGGCTCTGCGGCCACCGAGGTCGAATACGAATCCAACAGGTTCTACCAGCACATCAAGGCCGCCAACGGATCAGTAATCAGCAATCATTACATTCCCTACCAGCACGGCCGTCCGCGGTCGTCAATGGCTGCATTGACCGAGCTCACCGGCGTCCGGCTGCTGGCTCCAAACATGGATGCAACCAGGGCTGCGACGTATGTCCGCCAGCTCTTTGACTGTCTCCTTCCCCCATCGCTCGGCAGCCTCGCCGTTCAGAACAACTCGGTTGTCGCCTACGAGCCGCTCTCAGAGGACTTTGTCGGTCGTCTGCCGTAAACAGGGTCAGGGGTC
>JAJMBO010000012.1:32917-124570 GCA_030585065.1 Blastobotrys persicus
TTTTTTTTTTTTTTTTTTTTTTTTTTTTTTTTTTTTTTTTTTTTTTCCCGTGCAATGTGGCGAGAAATGTAGCGCCGTAGCGCGATCGATCAACTAAAAAGAAAACGCGCGCGCGCGAGCGCAGTGCATGGACCTCGGAAGTTTCCCCAACAGGCAGGAGGCTGGCGATCGCAACGGAAGCAGGAACAGGGGCAGTCGATCGCCGTTAAAAAGCGTACAGGCAATGGCGAAAAAAACCATGGTCAAACGAGGAATTGGCGATGGGAAGGCACGAGCTCTGGGGTTCCGGGGGATAACAGGTATCGAATCCGGGGATATCCAATCAAGTGTCGTTTGGTAAGGGGGAAAAAGTAAGTACGTATAACCCTGGAAACCTAACCCTTGATTAGTGCTCATTTAGGAAATCTTTTTCCATCCACAGCCGTTCGAGGGTCTGGGCTTCAATTGTTGGAAGCAAGGATGCGAAAGATGGGGTAACTTTGTCTGTTGCTAATTAAGCTGATGAAAGGAAAGTGTTTGTAGTTTGATTGGACGACGTTGAGCGGATTGGTTAGTTTGGTCTAATGAAGGGTCCGAAGCCAAGAGGTTGGTGGTATGCAGGAGAGATGACCATGGTCTATTTTGAATTTGGTCCTGTTGGTTAACGTTCTTGGCGGAGAGCTAAGAGGTTTGTAGTTTGAGAAGGGTCGTATTATTCTATTGTTGTTCCAAAACTTGGCTAATCCCACCTGCACCCAATGGTTAGTGTGGTCTACCAATTGGGCGTTGGACAGCCAACTAAGTCTATTACTAATAGTATAATAAGCTATTCTTAATTTGTTAAGCTCGTAAAACCAACTGCTGATTAGATAGCCGGCCGCCCGAGGTCCGTTAAACGAAGGAGTCGGTCCAAGGGGCAGAGAAAGATACGGACGCCGCCGATCAGGCAGGGCTAACTGTAGTTTGTTTTTTGACGAAAAGAAGCCTCGAGCCCTGACGCGCGGCGGGAGGGGGTTTCCAAAAACGGTAATGTCGCAGAGAGCTAAGAAATATTTTGCATGTGTCGAGCCGATCGCCGTTAGGAGTCCGGACAAGGGAAAGCTCGAGGTGGAGCGGCCAAAAGGACAGATTGGAAAGCAACAGGTGAAGAGAATATCTGGGGAAGACGTCAATCCAGCCACAATGACAAGCCCGGGGGATATGCCCTATTAGGTTATCTAAAACGGCCAAAGAAAACCGCTGGTCCGGCATGGAAAAAGAAAGTAATGACAAGAACCTGTCTCGGAAAAATTTTTATTTTTTCGGGACCCTAGCCCTAATTTACGTCCTTAATAGGAAAGATTAATAATGGATCTCAAACGGCTATGACTTCATTGTTTTGGATTGAAGCTACTTGTCGTCCGATCCGAGAGTTATATAAATATCAGCACGATCGCCCGTCGAAATGGCAGAAAACAAGGAAAAATGGGATTTGAATGGGCCCGTACTAACACAGCCGGCCTGAAGGGTCGGCCATTGCGACAGTTTATTACGTTTACTGCCGTCATGGGCTTCAGTTTGTTCGGCTACGATCAAGGTCTCATGTCTGGTATCATTACCGGTACGCAATTCAACAAAGAGTTCCCTCCGACCAAGGAGGCGTCGAATGCATCTGTGATCCAGGGTGCGGTCACATCCTGTTACGAGCTCGGCTGTTTCTTCGGTGCTATTTTCTGTCTAGTCAAGGGTGACTTCTTCGGGCGACGTCCCCTTGTCTTGATCGGCTCGTCTTTGATCGTCCTCGGTACGGTCATCTCCACCGCTGCCTTCGGCCCACACTGGGGTCTCGGCCAGTTCGTCATTGGTCGAGTTATCACCGGGCTGGGCAACGGTATGAATACCGCTACCATCCCAGTGTGGCAATCTGAGATGTCCAAGGCCCACAACCGTGGTTTCTTGGTCAACCTCGAGGGTTCGGTCATTGCCGTTGGTACCTTGGTTGCTTACTGGATCGACTTTGGTCTTTCCTACGTCGAGACTTCTGTTCAATGGAGATTCCCTGTGGCCATGCAAATTGTCTTTGCCGTCGTTGTGTTCCTCGGCATGTGGCGTCTGCCAGAGTCTCCAAGATGGTTGCTCTCTCACAACCGTCAAGAGGAGGCCCGACACGTGCTCGGCCACTTGAACGCTGTCGAGCCTAGCTCGGAGGCCGTTGACATTGAGGTCAAGGTCATCATCGACGCCATCACCCGAACTGGTGATCAGCTCGGCTTCAAGGAACTCTTCACCCACGGAAAGACTCAGCACTTTAGAAGAATGCTCATTGGTGCTAGCTCCCAGTTCTTCCAACAGATCACTGGGTGCAATGCCGCCATTTACTATTCCACCGTGCTTTTCGAACAGATGGACATGGGCCGAAGAATGTCCTTGGTCATGGGTGGTGTCTTCTCCACTGTTTATGCAATTTCCACCATCCCGTCCTTCTTCATGATTGAGCGTGTTGGACGACGAAAGTTGTTCTTGATTGGTGCCGTCGGCCAGGGTATCTCTTTCATCATTGCATTTGCTTGTTTGGTTCATCCAACTCAAGAGAACAGAAAGGGTGCTGCCGTGGGTGTGTTCCTCTTCATCGTTTTCTTCGCCTTCACCATTTTGCCATTGCCATGGATCTACCCACCTGAAATCAACCCAATGAAGACCAGAACCGCTGCAGCGGCCGTGTCCACTTGTACCAATTGGATCATGAACTTTGCTGTGGTCATGTTTACTCCTGTCTTCATTGACACCTCTGACTGGGGATGCTACCTGTTCTTCGCCTTGATGAACTTCCTCATGGTTCCAACCATCTTCTTCTTCTATCCAGAGACTGCTGGTCGATCGCTTGAGGAAATTGATATCATCTTCGCCAAGGCTTATGTCGACAAGAAGCCAGCCTTCAGAGTCGCTGCCACCATGCCAAAACTCTCTCCTGAGGAAGTTGAGAGAGAGGCCGAACGAATTGGTCTCTTTGAGGTTGCCGAATCCGAGCGGGAAAAGGAGCAACACGAGGCCAAGGAGGAATTGTCCGACACTTCTGTTTAATGCCTAATACCATTGCACGTGTTTTTGATAGAGTTAATAGAGTAATCAAGGTCTTTATGATTTACAACTTTGTATTTTTCCTTCATGTCGTAGAGTACCTATGCAAGCTTTACGTGGTGTGTATCGGAGCATGACACTTCTGGAACCATAGAATACGTTACAAGTACAGATATATACTTTGGCTCCACAGAGAAACCAAGCCACACAGGAAAACAATCCTATCCCATTCCTCAAATACTTGCATTTACTAAGCGATAACCTACTCAGTTCCAGGTACTCACGAATCTCGGATACAACGTGCCTGAGACAGACAACCGGCAGAGCTGCAGGGCCTGAACTCGAAACGAAAAGAGACAAACAGAAAATTACATATAACCAAATAACACATCACTCTCCTGCTTCGAAGGCACTTTAGTGGAGAAGCGGATACCCCGAAACCGGAGATGGGTCGGTGGGCCCCTTATGGTGATGACGCAATTTTACCGGTGGATTTCAAAAGGGCTACAGCCGTACGGCCTGAAGGGCTTAGAAGCTATATAAAGAGCCATTAGCAATATAAAATATCATAAATTTCTAACATGCCTTCTCATTTTGACACTCTCCAACTTCACGCTGGCCAGGAGCCCGACAAGGACGTCGGAGCCCGTGCTGTGCCTATCTATGCCACCTCATCGTATGTTTTCCCCAGCTCGGACGTAGCTGCCAATAGATTTGCTCTTCAGGACCCAGGATTCATCTATTCCAGACTTGGCAATCCAACCAACGACGTTGTTGAAAAGAGAATTGCTGCCTTGGAGAATGGTGCCGCTGCTCTCCTCGTGAGCTCTGGTCAGGCTGCTCAATTCGTTGCCCTCAACGGCCTGGCTCATGCAGGACACAACATTATTTCTACCTCGTATCTGTACGGCGGTACCTACAACCAGTTCAAGATATCCTTCAAGCGTGTTGGAATTGATGTCAAGTTTGTGGATGGCGATGCTGCCGAAGATTTTGAAAAATTGATCGATGAAAACACTAGAGCTATCTATATCGAATCTCTTGGCAATCCAAAAAACAATATCCCTGATTTCAAAGCCATTGCCGAGGTTGCCCATAAGAATGGCATTCCTTTGGTTGTCGACAACACTTTTGGTGCCGGTGGTTATCTGGTGCGTCCAATTGACCATGGTGCGGACATTGTCGTTGAATCTACCACAAAATGGATTGGTGGCCATGGTACTACCATTGGAGGTGTCATTGTAGACAGCGGCAAGTTCCCCTGGAAGGAGCATGGCAAAAAGTTCCCACATTTGGTCGAACCTGCCGAGGCCTATCATGGATTAAACTTTTCCGAGACTTTTGGCAACCTCGCCTATGCAGTTCATATTAGAGGTGAGATTTTGCGTGATTTTGGCCCTGCCATGAATCCATTCGGTGCTTTCCTTCTTCTTCAAGGTTTGGAGACGCTATCTCTCCGTGTCGATAGACACTGTGAAAATTCGCTAAAGATTGCCCAATGGCTTGAAAAACACCCACAAGTCTCGTGGGTCTCGTATCCAGGTCTCGAATCTCACGTCTCCCACAAGCGTGCTAAGACCTATCTCAAGAACGGATATGGATCTGTTCTGACCTTCGGTGTTAAGCCAAAAGATGGCAAGGACAAGAGTGCTGATATCGTAGACAACTTGGAACTTGCCTCAAACGTGGCCAATGTTGGTGATATGAAGACCCTTGTCATTGCTCCATACTATACTACCCACGCGCAATTGACCGATGAAGAGAACAAGACCAGCGGTGTCACTCCAGATCTTATTAGACTCGCCGTCGGCTGCGAGTTCATTGACGACATTATTAATGACTTTGAGCAGTCCTTTAAAAAGGTGTACGGTTAGAACTGTTACAGTTTTGATACAGCTACGTAATGAACAAAGACCAATTGAAGATTCAGTGCAATTAACGTTAGTATATTATTACTTCTTCTTTTTGGTTGGACGAGCATTCTTTTCCCGACGTTTTTCTTTAAGCTTTCGCTGTTTCCGCACCGTTTCGGTGTCTTGGATTCCTGTAGACTGGGCGACTGTGGGTCGCATTCCTTTGACGTGCAATCCCTTGTCGAGGGCTTCCTTGACACGCTTCTTACGAGTCTGATAGTCATCACGGGCTTTGTCAGCAGCCTTTGGTGCTTTGACGCTGTTGTATTTATACCGCTTGCCTTGAGGAAGGTTGTTCTTGGCCGACGATGTTTCGATTGTACCGGTTCTAGGGAGACTAGCCTTGTGCGCAGCCTTCCAGGCATCGAAACGTCCACTTCGGAAGGATGCGGGAATCTTTTGGCCATTCTCGCCTCTAATATACTTGACATCCTTGCCCTTAGCGTCCGTACTGGAAGCATTAATGTACTTGCCTTTCTTCTTGTCCCATCGCATTCCCTGCTTCTGGGTAAACTCCTTGCCTTCACCGGTTATGTCAAATGCCGCACTGCGGGCGTCACCAGCAAAGCTGCCGGTGGTGCCATTGTTGAGACTGTAACCACGCTCAGCAGCAGCGTCTGCAGATGCAAAATGCGACATGAAGAAATTGTCATCCTTATACGTCTTTCTTTTCTTCTTGGATGGCTGCTCTTCCTGCGCTTCCTTGAAGGCAGACTTGAGAGTAGCCTCACTAGCCTCCGTCAAATCTGCTGCCGAGCCGTTACCAATCTCCTCTGGCTCTATCTGTTCGCTCTCTTCTAGCTTGCGTGCACGTTTTTCTTCTGCTCGGCGTTGGATCGGTGCCAGTTGGCGCCGTCGCTTGGCCATCATTTCTGCTGCCGATTCAAATGTCTGCTTACGGTACTCAAAGATGGTCTCCTTTGTCTTGCGATTGGACAGAGCGTCAAGGAGCTGTTGTTGCTCATTTTCCACTGATGGACCAAAAAACATATGGCGGCGGTCCCAGCCATCTTCAACCACATCCTTGCTTCGCTTCATGCTTTCTTGTGATGCTGACGGACGAGTATTAATGTACTGCTTCTCACCACGACGAGCAACGTCTTTTAAAGTTGATAGCTCGTAATTGCTCTTGATGAGCGAATCGACTTCTTCCATTGAATCCTCAATTCCTATTCGAGGGAAGCCGCCCAGCACCATTCGTTCCGTGAAATTCACATCCTTTGGATCAGTGGTATTGTTCTTTGGTGTCAGCTGCAATTTTCGACCTAAAAACAGTTCCAGATCCAACAAATATGGAACGTCCATCTTCTTGATCAGGGAATAAGCCCAGCCACGACGTCCTGCACGTGCTGTACGACCAACGCGATGTACAAAGACCTTCGGGCTAGGTGGTAGAGTATAGTTGACCACATTAGCGAGAACGGGGATATCGATACCACGGGCAGCGACGTCGGTTACTACCATGACACTGGTCTTCCCTGCTCGGAAGCGGAATAGCTGCTCTTTTCTTGCAGTCTGATCAAGAGTACCGTAGATGAAAGAAACAGAGTATCCCAATGTCATCAACAGAGACGACACATATTCCACATGATATTTAGTCGGAACAAAGACAATTGTCGATTCCGGACATGGAAGCTCATTCGCCTTTGGAAGTCTCTCCCTCTTAAACTTCTTCTTTTTCCCTCGTTTATCATTATCTTCATCGGAACTTGCCTGTTCTAGGTATCTCTTTTCCTGCTCATCCAGGTACTTTTTCTGCTCAGCACTGGCCAGAGGCATTTTAATCACCTCCTTCAAGACATAGCACAAAGCAGCATCTCGCTCATCGTCCTTGATGGAGAAGAATGCCATCTCCAAATCCTCAGAAACTTTGGTCTCTGCATCCAGTCTAACCAATACAGGATCACTTAAGCCAGCCTTGGCAAATTCTACCAAAGAGTTTGGCAAGGTGGCAGAAAACAGCAGCGTCTGTCTAGATGTGGATAAAGATGCCAAAATTTCATTCAGTTGCTCAGAAAATCCCAACTCAAACAATCGATCAGCCTCATCAAACACCACATATTCTATAGTGCTAATGTCGAGCTGCATCTCCACTTTTAAATGCATAAATCTACCGGGGGTGGCGATGATGATATCAGGGTTCCCCATCATGTAGCCGAATTGATCTTCCAAGCTATCACCACCGACTAAGAGCACTGATCTCAGATCAGAGCCTCGTGAAAACTCCTTAACAACCTTCAAAGTTTGGAGGGCCAATTCTCTGTTAGGAGCTAGGATCAATGCTCTAGCACCCACTCTGGCCGAATGCACTTTTAGTCTTTCCAACATGGGCAAAACAAATGCTGCAGTCTTACCACTACCTGTTCTCGCCATACCGACGACATCCTTTCCATCCAGCACCAATGGCATGGTTTTTCGCTGAATAGGCGTCGGGGTTTTAAATCCTTTCCGGGTGATATTTTGTACCAGTATCTTTGACAACCCCAATCCTGCAAACGTTCTGTCAGACCCTTTTTTGACCTTGGGCTGGGTGAAGTATTCGTCTATCTTTTGGTCTTTCTTATCGGCTCCTTCATCATCAGACAATTCCATCGTTGGAAAGCTCTGATCGTCCTTCTCCACTTCTTCTTCATCGCTGCTGGACAAGATTTCGTCCTGAACTTCCTCACCAAAACCTCCAAAATCAGATCCATCTTCGTCGCTCGAATCCACCTCAGGATTTATTGCAATCGACTTTGTAATATCATAATCATCCTCGTTATCCGACGACATTGTTATCTCTCTGAAATTTTCCGACCCGAAAAAACCATCCAAAAGAAAAAAAAAAAAGAGGGTCGGCGGTCCGACATTCGGCCACCGATGTTCAGCCGTGCGAAGCTCAATTAGCTCTAATTGCGATCAAATCTTCATTTCGGTCAACGCAAATGCTCTGGAAAAACTACCGCACATTTCAAATACAAAACCTAGGCAATGAACAATAGAATTTTTCTAGATACTCAATTGGCGTGCAAAAAAGCCATTGAACGGCTGTAAAAAAAATAGACGAAGATTGGGAGAAAGCGTGAGGCGCGAGCGCGGAACGTATGGGTACGTGTCCACAGAAGAGCAGTTGCCGCGAACATCAAGAGCCACGGAGGACGCGAGGAGATAGATGTACAATGGTGGTGGCTTCTCTATCGATAGATCCAATATTTGTAATTACGAATGAATGTGTGGCAATTACATCCGCTATGCGCAAGAACGCGCGATGGGCACAATCGGGGGTAGCATCCATCTTAGGCACTTCCAGTGCCCCGGTTGAGGAGGAAAGTGATAGCCTAGCCGCCCAGCTGGGGCTGCGGAGCAAGAATAGCAACATCAGTTCTGTGAGTACCTACTTTGTATTTGCGTGAACAAAGACTAATGAGTGAGTGGTCTAGGACAATCCTTTGATAGGGGGATTTTCGAAATTGCGGGCTGATCTGGGGGAATGCGAGGACTTTAAGACGTTCAGTGTAGATGCCTTGCTGGATCCATTTCTAGGAATTATCAGTTCACAAACAACGACTGGTAGTATTACATTGATGGCTTTGTCGGCCGTGAGCAAGTTCTTTTCGCTGGGGATCATAAACGACGAATCAAAAGACCTGCAGCAGGCATTGCATCATTTGTCAGTGGCTATTACGCACTGTCGTTTTGAAGCAACTTATCAGGCTGAGGATGATGCAGTTTTACTAAAAATCTTGTCATTGATGGAGGAGATTGTATGTACAGACCAGGGAAAGCTCTTGTCGGATGATAGCATTTGTGAAATTGTTGAAACTTGTTTAAGCATGGCCTGTCAGATGCGAAGAGGCGATGTCTTGAGGCGGGCTGCGGAAATGACAATGGTAAAACTGACTCAAACTGTATTTTCTCGACTGCGAGACATTGAGCCTGAAGTTAATGAAGAGCCCATAGAAGACGGTGAGGTCAAGTTAAAAGAGGACGACCAGAAGCCCGAGGGTAGTGAAGAAGAGAAAAGCGGGGACAAGAGTACAGTGGAAGATGTAGGTTCCAGAATTACTGTGCAGAATCATATAGAGGACATGGATGGCCCATACGGTATGAACACCATTCGAGAAGTCTTCAGAGTACTGATTTCCATATTGGACCCTGGAAACATGCATCAATATACAGATAGCACTCGAATAATGGCTCTCAAATTAATCAATGTGGCCTTTGAAGTGTCTGGTGTGCATATCGCCGAACATCCTTCATTGCTTCAGCTGACAATGACCACCTTGTGCAAGTACCTATTCCAAATGGTTCGTTATGACAATGTCCAATTGGTACAACCCGTGTTACGAGTTGTGTCTACTTTGTTGCATACTTGCCGCTCACACCTAAAGATGCAGCAGGAATTTTTCTTCACGTACTTGTTGACATGTCTAAGTCCAATCTCTGACCTACCTCGAGAACCCGATGTCGATAATATCTTCTATGACGGAGTTCCAAATGTTCCGCGGCTGATTAATCCGCGTACTGCAACCTCCACACCCATTGAGAATAAAAACTCATCATCAAATGGGTCTACCCCTGTTCATACCCCTACCGCTTTCCTGACATTCAAGTCACCCGAAGTCCGAGAGGTTATGATTGAGACAATTACGTCGTTGGCACGTATTCCCTCCTTTTTTAATGATTTGTTTGTGAATTACGATTGTGATGTCGACCGTGCTGACTTGTGTGAGGACTTAATTGGCTTCTTGTGTCGAAATGCATACCCTGATTCTGCGTCGTGGTCCACTCCCTCCGTTCCGCCCCTTTGTCTCGAAGCAGTTCTGGCCTTTTTGAACTATCTCGATCGAGGGCTGGAAAAGGCCACCCCAGCGGCTGATAAAGAGGCTGAGATTGAAAAGGTCCTGGATGCCAAGCATCAGAAAAAACTGCTTATATCAGTTGCGGATACATTCAATGATAATCCCAAGGCAGGCGTAGCGATGCTGATTGCCAAAGGGATAGTCAAGGACGATTCACCGGAATCTATTGCAAGGTTTTTAAAGGAATCTGGCAGAATTAACAAGACCGTTTTGGGTGAATATTTGGCAAAGCCGGCCAATAAAGAAGTAAAGAACAAATTTATTGACCAGTTTGATTTCTCGGGAAAGCGATTAGATGAAGCCCTGAGGGAATTTTTGAGTGCATTCCGCCTTCCAGGAGAATCACAGCAAATTGAGCAGATTTTTGAAAAGTTTGCCAACCAGTATTGCAAAGGTGAAGGGAATACCGAGGAGATAGAAAATGAAGATGCTGCATTTGTTCTGAGTTATGCAATCATTATGCTCAATACTGATTTACATAGCACTCAAGTCAAGAAGCGCATGACGGTAGATCAGTTTAAGAACAACCTCCGCGATGCGAACAATGGTAAGAATTTTTCTGCCCAATTTCTAGAGGATATTTACAAAACTATTCGTTCTCGGGAAATTATTATGCCCGATGAACACGATAATGATGAAACATTTGAATATGCATGGAAGGAAATGTTGTTAAAGACTAGTCAAGCTGGTGAGCTTCAAATAAGGACAAAGGGTTTTGACAAATACGTCTTTGAATCTTCATGGCGTCCAATTGTTACTACCTTATCCTTCGTTTTTGCAACTGCGACAGATGATACTGTGTTTTCTCGAGTTATAACTGGGTTTGATCAGGCGGCAAGAATAGCTTCGGCGTATAGAATTCCAAAGGTTTTGGATCACATTATTAAATGCCTCTCCAAAATGTCCTCCTTGACGGCCGGGGATTTGTCCATGCCGACCAACAACGTCGAAATTCATATTGAAGACGACTCTGTCACTGTAAGTGACTTATCTGTTCCATTTGGCTCAGATTTCAAAGCACAGATGGCTACCGTTATCTTTTTCAGAATTGCCAAAACCCACACTGCAATGGTAGATGAAGGTTGGGCTCAGATTCTAAGGGTGTTAGCAAATTTATATTTGTACAACCTGTTACCAGATTTAGAGGACAAGTTTGGAATCTCACTACCGCGAATCAAACCACAATCCACAGTTAAACGAAACAAGGGAGGTAGAGAGATCGGTCTGTTTTCAACCTTATCGTCTTATTTAACAGGATCTGGGGACAGCACACCTGAACCAACTGATGAAGAGGTTGATGCCACTCTATCGACTGTTGATTGTGTTAAATCATGCGGCGTGGAGGAAATGTTTGAAAGCATGCAAAATCTACAAGGGGAATGTTTGGAGCGGTTGACTAACTTTCTGATCCATAATATTCCAAATATCATAGATGCCACGCCAAGTTTCAAACAGTCGTTTTATTCAGTCACACTGTTTTATCTGGAAGTTCTGATCATGTTGAAAGCAAACGTCCAAGGTGTCCTATACAATTACCTACAGAATTGGGAGGACTTGGATTCTGAATTCGTACTTCGAGTGATCAACTATTCTCTACGTATTGGAGCCGTGCATCATTTACCTGCAATTGTCAGCGTAAATTCCAAAATCCTCAGATCCGCATCTCTTAACATTGTCAAAAACGTAACCCAGCTGCCCCTGACTGAGGAGGTACTCCACGATGAGAACTATTGGAAGCTGTTGGATATTATTTCATCTAACGAAGAAGCAACGCAACCTGTATTTGAGCATGTCAGCAAGCTGAAGTCGAGGGTGGATAAGGAGAATTTCAATTATTTATTAGCTGTAATGGGACAGATAGCCAATGTGGGCGCATCAGGTGCGCAAGTTGAACAAAACCAACTGGACAAGGTGAGAGGCAAAAATGAACGCCAGGAACTAGAACAGAAGATACAAGGAGATGTCAGCAGAGCTCTGGAATCAATTGAGATCATCTACCTCTTGGGCGATCAAATTGAGAACCTCGAAGGCATTGAATGGAGTGAACTATGGTACCCGTTCATCCAGTGTCTCTCTGGCCAATGTATTAATCCAAGCCGGAAGGTGCGATCAAGAGCATTTGGATACTTCCAAAAGATTTTGTTGTCTCCTGAAGTGCATGCTAAGGAGGGATTCGATTTCCCGCGAACGTTTGATAGAGCTATTTTCCCGCTTATTGGCACACTGCTAAAACCCGAAGTATATGAAACCGATGTGGAGGGAATGGCTGCAACTCGATTGCATGTCGCTTCGCTCCTGTGCAAGGTCTTCCTGCAATATGTCATCAACACCCAGTACAACCCTCAAGTTCTGGCACTATGGACCCGAATCTTGGAAACATTAGACAGGCTGATCAATAGCGGCCAACGTGATACACTGAAAGAATCCGTTGTGGAATCACTTAAAAACGTTCTACTTGTCGTAAGCTCTTCTGAATTTGGTGCGGATGACGAATTCTGGGCAGAGACTTGGAAACGCATAGACGGATTTGTTCCAGGCTTGAAGGATGAGCTCTTTCCAAAACATGAAGCTACTGGACCCCAAAATGAACATGAAAGTAATGATAAATAATAATCACACGTTTTCCATGAGCTATCACAGTTATCATCACCATGTGGTGAAAATCGCGCACTGTTTATTAGTGAAGTCGACTCGATTAATTTAAATAGGTCTATGGGTATTAGCATTACAGGACGTCTCGCCCAAAGCGAGAAAAGATTCATAATAAATATTTCAGGTATTAGTTTCACCGCATATTAAAGACGTTCAAAGGCTTGATTTCTGCGTTGTGTTTCTCTCGCTTCACGGTCTTTCCGGGCTTGGGCTTTTGCAGCAATTTCAGCGTTCGGTCGAAGGTTAATTAACTTGAAAAAATGGCTACAAGCTGGAATAGGGCATTTGATCACATTTGAGTTCGAACTGGCAAAAACTTCTTCAATAGCCTCCCGCGAAAATGTGTGATTGCACACTGTGCTTGTGACAGGATCTTTGTAATACTCTTTGGTAAGAGGACAGGTATATGAGACAACGGCTTCTTCAACCATCAATTCCTCGTCATCCTGGTTGAAATCTGAATAGAACCGGCGAATGTCTGGCAAATCCTGATCCACATCGTGGGAAACATAATGGATTTTGGACCGAAAATCGATATATGCCCGCTCCAGATCCTCATACTGGTGAAACTTTTCAGATTCCGGCATTTGAGCCAGTTGGTCTAATTGCTGGGAATAATATTTATCAACCAAAGCCGTGGGTCGGTCCACCAAGTTTTGGTCGTAATCGCTTGTAGTAGTCTGGCCATACTTCATTCCCTGAACCTGATGCTGCCCAGTTTGGACCATCATTTTAACGGAACTGGCAAACGCTAGACGCTTTGCACTAATATCCATTATGGATTTGAATTCCGAATCTGCAGACGACAGCAGAGTATCAAATTCAAGCTTTTCGTCTTCATTCTCCGCGTCTACTCGCGCCTGCTCTAATCTTTGGGCAACGGTTTTAAGTGTTGCCTGTACCCGAGCTATGCTGTCACTCACCGAGCTCTGATGTCGGTAGTTTGAGTACTCAGATACCAGCGAAGGGAGATATGCCAGACCCTTGTTCGCTGGCAGTGCACCTTCGTCCTCTGTCATGCTATCGTTCACTGCTTGATAAAAGATGCGAAGGAGGCCTTTTGGAAACGCCAATATAAAGTCACGTGATTTGAGTCACTGGGGGGTATCCGAAACGAGAGTGTCAAGTTATTATAAAGTTTAGATAAGAGCGCCTGGTTAGGCACTGTGTCTCTGGGTTCCTTACACATTATTACGTTGGAAAAAGAGCAAGGAAACTGGGGGAAGGACCTCTATATATATTTTTTGACGCTTTACCTTTGCTCTAGTTTACGTAATCAGCAAAAATCTGACCTGTCAAAACTTTATTCTTCGTTTCGGCAGCTGTTGCTTTTTTTGGAACTTTATCCCTTCAGAGAAGCCATGTGACGTTGGTCTTTGTTCAGACTTGCAAACGCTGAACGGGGACTCTGAATTGAAACGATTGAATCGTCATACAACGTATAGCCGAATCAATTGAGATTAAGCGGTTCATGTTATGGACTAAGTCACAGGTTCAGGACGGCTATCGAAAACAATCTTGTGAGTAATGATTTCAAGAACGGGAACGTCGAACTGGGCGTTCTCGTCATGACCAGGCTGGTACTTCTGGGTTTGACTAGAAAGGCTGGGCTGTTGTGTGTCCAGCTCTTCACCCTTTTCCAGTTCAATGAGAGCCATTGGAGGGTTCAGTTTGGTAATCTTTCCCCGCAGCCTCTGATGTTTACCAATCACCAGTGTCACCTCTTTATTCTTTTCAGCAGTGGAAAAGTCAAAATATCCGAGACGCCGTTCAACTGCGCCTACGGGGATAGCACCATCTTGATTGACACCGTCTTCATCGTCGTCATCATCTTTAAAATCCAGCTCCAATTCATTCGAAATCAGCGGACGTCTGCCAATCTGGATTGTCCCCTGAATCTCAACCAGGAAGATGCCGGACTTTGTCTGCACAAGCTCTGGAATTGACTCGTTCTCCACCCAGAATGAGTCGGTAGCTGTGCGGTCTAATTGCAGCCTGGCTGTGGGCATCTCCAAATACTACTGGCTTCTTCGACGACGACGCGTGTCCCTTGAAAATTGGGCCTTTCATTCCTATTTACGCGTTGCCTCAGCCGTGCCGCGTAATGCGCTGGCTAGTTTATAAATCGGACATAGCAGACAACTGGGGCAGCGAAATGCAAACATACAAATCCGGACCTCAGCTCAAAGGAGGCACGGTCTGGTCACGTAATCAGGTAGACCGCAGTCCTTCGTTAATAGCGCACCAGTAGCTCACAAAGCTCGTCCTCGGCATTTCTGGCGCAAGCTCGGAGCACCGTCGGAGGCGGGTCACCGGCCAAAGGAAATTGGCCGCCTTACGTAAGCGTAGGGCGAAAAAAGAAAGGGCAGGAATTGAAGTGAAGAAGACAACCAGGACGACCGTAATGGCTGTTGGCAGCACGACGATGGTTGCGCAATCGGCGCTGTCGCGAGAAGAGCGACAGTCGACGTCGTTAGTAGGGATTACGACTGCAGGCACGCGGGCGCTGGCGTCACAATTTTTCACATTTTATCTCAGGATCCCGGTGAAGCTTTTTCGGCCGACTCGGATTGATTATATGGCCCTTCCACGGGCGATTAATCCAACTTACCAAAGCAAGCCCTGGAACTTTTTTACGCATTCTTCACCAGCGTTAATAGCCCATGCGGTGAAGACACACGGTTGGGGGTTCATTCCAAACAACATACTTCCGCCTCTAGTTGCCAATTCGGCTGTTGGCGTGGCTCTGTATACGAGCTATCTGACCTCACTAGTTATTCTGAGAGACGAAAATGGCAATTACGGACTGCGGCAAACACTGTTATCCGGTGCAGTAGCAGGCGCCGTACAATCTCTGGCAGCGGCACCAATAGATGCAATTGTGACTCGGTTTAATGTGTCGGAAATGATTCATTCAGACCACAAGGCACTGTGGCAATATAGCTGGGCCAAATTAAAAGAGATAGGGCCGCATGGTGTATTTTCTGGCTTTACAATTAGCTTGCTGAAGGAAAGTTTGTCATTCTCGCTGTATTTTGCCACGTTTGAAGAAATCAAGGGTGTGTGGTATAGGCGGTTTGTGCAGCATTTCTATACAAACAAGGAGAAAGACCCTGGTAGGTTTGTTTTCCCGAGCTTTGTGTTATTGGCAGGCTTCATGGCAACATTTGCATTACAGGCAGCACATTATCCGCTGGGTAAGATTCAAAAATTGCATTTCATACGACTAGAGGCACTCGATTTATCAAACAAGATGAAGCATAAACCATCTTGGAGGCTGTATTTCAGGGCGTATCAGAAGACTTTCCGTCAAATGGACAAGTTGCGCATTCGTGACTCCCAAGGCAGCTGGTTCAGGTGGCTGTATGGGGGTTTCTTCCGATCCACCTTGATGGCGATTCCAAGTACGAGCATCGGGTTGATTGTATTCGAAATTATGCGTTTAAGATATAGTGCTTCTGAGCCCCCAGCGTTCAAAGCTGATGAGAACTATTTAGAATAACGACCTTGTAAATAGCTTGTGACAATACTAACCGCTTTCATAGACTCATCCCGGTATATTTAGAATGTTGTTTGCCGCTTCTTTTCCGAAGAAAATAGCTGGCAGCCAAATGACATCGGGGACTGTGAGCCTCATTGTATAATAGCGCTCGGGTCTAAAGAGTCTCCAAACCATTTTGTTGAAAACGAAGAAGACTTCAGAGAGCATCTTATATAAATACATGCATAGTTTATTTGATTCTGTTCAAGTAGGCTTCCCAACCGGCCTTCATGTAGCGTTCAGCCTCCGCCTTCGGATCCCTGCCTTTACCAAAGAGACCACGACCCACAATAATCACGTCGCTTCCGCCCTGGACCACGGTGTCAACTGGTCGGTACTGCTGGCCAAGGCCGTCGCCCTTGTCGTCCAAGCCCACTCCTGGGGTCAGAATGAGCCAGTCTTCATTTTCTGACTCTGGCATGCGGTTTTGAGCGATGAATCCAAAGACGAACCCCTTGTTTCGCTGGGCAAACTCAACCGTCTTCTGAGTATATTCGCCCACTGTCAAAGCACCCTTTGACGACAGCTCCGCAAGCATGATCAAGCCTCTTTCGGCATCGGTGGTCTCACGAGCAGCCTCTTCAAGACCCTTGATAATGCCCTCTCCGGCCACAGAATGGGCATTTGTAATGTCTGCCCAACGGGCAATTTTGAATACTCCGCCGGAGTACTGAGCCTTTACGGTGGACCCGATATCAGCAAACTTACGGTCCTCAAAGAGCATAAAGTCGTACTTCTTCGCCAATTGGACCAAAGGCTCAACAGTACCTGCATACGTAAAGTCGTCCAGAATGTCGATATGGGTCTTAACCATGGCGATGTAGGGACCCATAATCTCCGCCAACCGCAATAGTTCAGCCGTAGTGCGTACGTCGAGGGAGGCGCACAGATTTGTCTTCTTACGCGCCATCAACTCAAGCAGTCGTCGCGCAACTGCGCTTGGATGCTTGGCCGCTCGCTCTTCATAGCTCAATTGCAAGTTCTTCATTGTCAAAATGTCAGTTTGATCCTTGGTCGGAGGAATTTTCAACTTATTTTGTCTACCGCGTCGGCATGCCGACCCCGCCGCACGTCTTATAGCATTTGTCTATTCAAGTTAGATTTTTAGAAGGCTAGTGGGTCATTGAATTGAGCGGCCCTGTAGGATGGTTTTATTGTTATTATATTAGTATAAGAAATATAATGATAGGTGAAAAAAATGATAGTGAAATGAAAAATAGATAACAAAAGGACCAGTTATAAAGCATACTACTATAATCTGGAAACCCATCTCACCGTTTCATTGGCCAAGAACCCAGGCTTATGCCGGTGTTAAAATTAAAGCCGTTATGGGCACACCAACCCAACCCGCTGATTACCGGTACTTTCCCCGGATCTTCTAGATTAAACCGTCTTACCAGTCTTTCAAGTATCACTGCACCTCTATACCCAATAGTATGGGAAATACGGACATTTGGAGAGAAGCGCGAATCTCGAATCACTATTCTCAGCGCACACGAACGTCTACTTGATCCAACTCCGAAAGAAGACTCTGGGAATAACACAGCTCTAGTTCTGGCTGGTAATGTTACAGATGAGGCAAAGCCACTGTGCAACGCAGTGCATCGGCCAGGGAAGTTGTGAGATGTCTGCAGCCAAGCCCGGTCGAGGTTACCAGATCCAGATTGAGTTCGAGATAAGCGACAGGGGGTATTCCGGAAGTGGAAAGGATCAGCGGGGATCTGAGATCCTTTGAGACCGGGGGTAAAGGTATTATTATATTTTTTATATTTGATTTCCGTTAGGGGGCTTGACGATATTATGACGATTCTCTGTACATTGGCATTGCAGCGGTTGGGCGTTGAGTTGCATGTGCGGTATGCACGTGGCATGTGGTACAGACGGTACCGCGTGGGATAGGTTGAGTATATTCGGCGATTGTTGTAATATCCAGCTATAAAGCAGAAATGAGCAGACCTATTGGGCTTAAATAAGCCAGTGGGGCCAATAAAATAATATATGGAAAAAAATGTTTGTTGGCCATCGTTATGCAGTGGTGGTGGCCGTGGTTGGGAGGTGCCGTAAAGCAGGGGTTATGAAGTAACACCCCTGACAGTTCTCAGTGTACATATTTTTTTTTTTCTTCTTCTCGTAACATATCACGGGGAGACTTTTTGAGTCGACATTTTCCACGCGTATTTTGACACAGTCATGTCAGCTGAGGATCTTTCTCCGACTAATACGGGTGCTCCAGTGGTAGGGAGCCGACGGTCTAACGGAGCAGCCTCTAGTGGAAACAGACAGAGCAAACGGTACTCAGTGGCAGCTTTGTACATGTCTATGGGTGGTGTAGATCGAGACGATGATATAGACGATGAGCTTGCAAAGGCCCAGAAGCATCTTCGGGAGCTCAAGACCAACATCTCCGAGCAGAGTAAGAAGAATTTTATGCTGGAGAAAGATGTGCGGTACTTAGACAGTCGTATTGCTTTACTCATTCAGAATAAGATGGGCATTGAGGAACAGAACGAAGTTGCTTCGCGTTTGGACGAAGCTAATGCCGACGACAACGAGGAGTATTTTCCTGACCGCAAGAAGACTGAGCTCTATGGCAACCTCTTTTTCCTGCTACAGTCCGAACCAAAGCACATTGCGATACTCTGTCGACTCGTGTCCATGGCAGAGATCGATTCTCTGCTGCAGACAGTCATGTTCACAATCTACGGAAACCAATACGAACAGCGAGAGGAGCATTTGTTGTTGACCATGTTCCAAGCAGTACTTGCTCATCAATTCGACACCACAAAGGAGTTTTCATCTTTGCTTCGAGCAAACACGCCAGTGTCGAGAATGATGACCACGTATACGCGTCGAGGACCCGGTCAGTCATATCTCCGGTCAGCGCTGTCGGGCAGTTTGAATAACATTATTGAACAGAAAGACCTAAACCTGGAGATTAACCCATTGAAGGTGTATGACGAGCTACTGGACCCCACAGACGACCCATTCAATCGCCCGTCAGTTACCCCAGATGAGGCTTCAAAACATCCAAAGGTATTGGAGCTTATTAGACCGAGACACGTTAAGATCAACCAATTGGCAACGGACTTGTTGAACACAATCATCGACTCTATTCAAATGGTTCCGTATGGTATTCGTTGGATATGCAAGCAGATTCGGCAACTGACCAAGCGAAAATACCCCGAAGCATCAGATACAGCCGTTTGTTCGTTGATTGGCGCTTTCTTTTTCCTTCGCTTTGTCAATCCAGCTATCGTTACGCCTCAGGCATATATGCTAGTGGACAAGTTGCCCAGTGACAACTCGCGTCGGGTGCTAACTCTGATTGCCAAAATGCTGCAGAATCTTGCAAATAAGCCAACATATTCCAAAGAGCCGTATATGGCAAACCTGGCATCGTTTGTTGACTCTAACAAGGCCAAAATTAACAGGTTTTTGAACGAGCTATGCGAAGTGCCAGATTTCTATGAATCGTTGGAAATGGATCAGTATGTTGCGCTATCCAAAAAGGATCTATCTCTCAATATCACTCTGAATGAGATCTTTGGCATGCACTCTTTGCTGGAAAAGTATCGAGCCGGCATCGTCAAGGACAATGAAAACGGACATTTGGCCGAGTTACTCGATGAGCTAGGAAAGTCACCCGGTCTTGTGCCACGATCGATGAATGGCTCAATGGATTTGCAACTATTTAATAGATGGGAGACAGACGTGGGCGACGTTGACATCGCCCTGGACATATTCAGAGCAGACATGATCTTTATGGAAACCAAGTCGCTGATGATTAACATCATCCGAGCGTTTCCGACAGGGCATCCAATCTTATCGACACCGTTGGACTTGAAAAAAATTGCTGATTTTGCGGCGTCGTCATCCCAGGACCAGGGTCTTGTGAAACGAGGAATCAAGGCGTTGGACCTGCTTAATGAAATCGAGGCCGCAGACACTGACGACGCGGATTTGTTAGTAGATGAAGTCGAATATGAACTCAAGCAGCTGGGCTCCTTGAAAGAATCGGTGGAAAAGGAAGCAAAGTCTCTGGAAGACGTTTATTCCATTATTCGTGAACACAACGAATACCTTCGATCACAATTGGACACATATCGATCATATCTAACCAACGTTCGAAAGCACACCGGGTCTAAAAAAGATCGTCCGCTAGAAATGAAAGAGGTAAAGCCAAAGCCTGAGCGCAAGAAGGTGTCGGTGAAGAAGTACACCCCTCTCCAACTTGTTAAAGAAGGAGTGGTGACAGAATGGCGAATTCCTGAGAATCGCTGTAGCCATCTCACCGTTCTTATTGCGTCTCCGATCCCTGGCACATTTGTCATTTGCCTAAACCTCAAGGGCCGCCAAGAGCCGATCTTTGCCCTTGACCTGAAACTTGATGACCTGCTTGAAATGACCGATAAAGACTCTGAAGTCCTCGACCTCGAGTGCGTTGTATTTAATATCAAAAACCTCCTTAATCTTCTCAAGAAGGAAATGAACAAACATAAGTAACCACCTAATATTAATTTATGCCTTTTTTTGGTTTGTGACTCTACCGCAAAAGATTAATGCTATTACTCCGCTACAGGTATATAAATAAGATTAGAGAGACGCTGACAAGCCAGCAATTGACAGAACGGTTAGGAACAAGAGCCCCTTGGGTATGTGGAGCTTAAGGGAGTTGTTTGATCGACGATACAACTGGCCAGCCGGTGAGACGGTAGCCTCTGGAACGGCTTCGGCACCCTCTCTCAATGCAGCTGCGAATTGACCAATCGCAGGGCGAAGTTCCTGTTTATCCTCTTCAGAGAGTTCAGTTTTGTTAAGCTTAGCAAGAAGCACTGGCTTGGCGTCATCAGCAGCTTTAGCCATCTTCTTGGCCTCTGAAGAAAGGGACATGTTGACCAAGCCAGCGATGATTTCAGGGATGCTTGGGTTTCCAACAAGATAGTTTTCATCGAGGAAGAACTTGTAAGCAAGATCGGCCAGAATCATTTCAAAATCGTTGATTTTATCAATCACTTCATTGTACCAGGCGGGTTTGCCATTCATATCGGGGGGTGTTTGCGTTAGGCCACCATCTCTATTTTCAATCTCGGCCACAACGACTGCCTCTGGCGAGTCAGACTGGTCTGCAGAGCTGTCGACAGCTTGATTAGTAGAAACCCCACTGTGGGCATGGTGAACGTGGTGAGCATTCGACTCGATCACTGCACCGTTATGAGGCGTTAAATTAGGCATTATCTCTAATGGCTACGTTGAGATCTAAGGAGACAAGGAATATTTATACATTATCTGGAAGGAGTCGTCATTCCCGCCGCCCATGCATACGTCTGCTACATTCCTTGCACCAGGTATGCAGGGACATCTGTCACCTTTAGGGCGGCTTTTACTTAGACCATAATCATTTATCCTCTCAATGTAAAAGAACTCTGCTACTTGGTCTTTCCAAGCTTAAACTAGCATCGAGCCTTTAATTAATCCCTTCAACGGCTCGAAAAAGATCAATCTTTTTCCTTGGATAGATCGCTTTTGTTTAGATCGACATTTCGATCGCGATCGACATGTCCTAAATCGGAAGCGTTTTCGCCAGCATCCTCGACATGTCCAAAAGCACGCCAGCCACGGACTAAAGAAAAGACTATGAATGAGGTAAATGGATTAGCAATAGAAGACAGGCGTGGCAGTTTGGCCAGTTGGAATTTGGCGCGCGATGGCGGGCCACCACTTGATCTGAAAAATACTAGAAAATATTTCATTTGGAGAGATCTAATTCATTAACTGGATTGTTTTATTAAATATGGTCTGTCTCGGGAGTATTACATGTCCATCAACTCCTCTAGTGTTTGCTCTATGTAATCTTTCGTAAACGGGATGAAAAGGTGTTCGCCACCTGTATTGTCCTTGGACGATACAAGCATCTTGTGTTCTAGAAACTCAGTCAACATGGTTCTGAAGTTGAGCTCATTCGACGCAATAAACTCCTCCACACACTTTTGATATAGTCGTTTGAACTCAATGCCGTGCTGGCTCGTTCCGACGGCACTGGTATCCTCTGGGGACAGGTCTTCGGTCATGACTTCGAGCTGATGAGACAAAAGTAGCTTGTACAAGCCACGGGCATTTGCTGTTAAACTGGAAAGAACGTACTTCACACCCTTGGAGCCAACAGCAGACCGGTTTTTGCCCAAGGCCAATGGATCGTCGAAAGACGTCTCGACGGTGTAGAGCTCGTAAGTAGTGAGATCGTGCCACAGGAAGTTGTACAGAGACATTTTCGCCGCATCCCAAAGAATTGGCGTTTGGATATGGTCAATGGAGCACATCATCCAGATCTGCTTGGCCGAGGCCAGCTGGGCCAAGAGCGACTGGGTCTTGTCGGCTCTCAAGGACTCTCCGTCAATGTTGTGGATGACAAGTGCAAGTTGGGGCCTGGGCTCTCTCTTGTCCAGGTATGCTAAAAGAGCGTTTAACAAGTCGAGTGGACTCTTGGGGAACGACTTGCGCTCTCGCTCGTCGTCCACAAGCACAGACACGGCCGAATTCAAAATCTCCTTGAACGTGGTCGCGGGATTGTACCCATTGACGACCAATACCGGCAGTTCATCAGGCAGCGTCTCCGATGCAAAGTCCATTATAAGCTCTCGTTTTGAGCCAATGCCGTAAAATACAAGATTGAACCCTTGCGAGAGCTCAAAGTACCACTGTCGGAACATGGTCCGATAGAGGCTCTGCAGAAACTCTCGCTCGCCCCGGTGAATCTCCTTCCCCTGTTTGACATATTCTACAAACTCCTGATACGTAATTGTCGGAGCCTTTGAGAATGGCGTCGATGAAATCTTTTCGCGTGACTTGTGCTGGTCAAAATATCCTTCGGGACCGTCCAAAAAGAGCGATTGGAAGCCCTCGTCGTCCTCATAGTGCTCTCCGAATATCTGTCTGATTCGGCTATCGGTAGTTTTCGACGGAGATAAGATCTGCTGCTGTTTTTTTGGCGACAGCCTCGGGGTCCCTGCGGATCTCGATTCCGTGATAATTTTCTCTGCAAGCGCTTCATCCTCCTCATCAAGCTCAACGTCATCTACCGCCCGTTGCATAAGAACCTTTGTGGCCCGCTTCCTGGCGCTCTTGTCAAGGTCCCTCGTCTTTCTCGGTGTCACCTCAGTCCTCCGCTTGGTCGGGGTCTGTGGAAAGCCATCGTCGTCAGATCCCACGTCCTCAAAGTCGCTATCGTCATTCTCAGCCCCATCCAAGGCAGTGTAATCGCCCTGATACGTCCCTCGCCGCCGTTTCCTCGGGCCTTCTGGCATTTTTTTCCCCTCCAGTCTACGCGTTCGTGGTGTGCCTTTTACCAAATGTAGGTGGTGCTGTCACGTGACCGCCGTCTCCCACCATGATAAATTTTCTAGTTTCCCATTTTTAAGTCTTCCGTTGGAATTTTTCTTCAAGCACAGGAAGAATGCTGACGTTCTGCCCGAATTGCACCAACATGCTGCGGATTACGAGTGATGACCGGCTGCGGTTTGAATGCAGTACGTGTCCGTACCAGTTTCCGATTGAAGGGGCGCTGCAGGTGTACGACCGAAAGAACATTGAGCGGAAGGAGGTGGACGACGTTCTCGGAGGAGAGGGAGCATGGGACAACGTTGATCAGACTGAGATCAATTGCGAGGCGAATTGCGGCAACACGAAGGCTTATTTCTATCAGCTCCAGATCCGTTCTGCCGACGAGCCCATGACGTCGTTCTACAAATGCACCAACTGCGGACACCAATGGAGAGAAAACTGATGGTCATTGCATATGCATTATTTATTACAATCGTTACTAACGTTAGAATACAATATTATCAGCCCGTTTCTTTCTTTTTTTTTTTTTTTTTTTTTTTTGTTCTGTCTGTTAGGCGTTATACTTATGGTCCCTTGCGTTTGAGCCCCGTACAGAAATGACAAGAAGCAGGTTCTTAAGGTTTGCAAGAGAGTGAGAGAGGTCTATAAGGTCGAGGGACTCGGAATTGACCAACTGCTCGACATCCTTGTGGAAGAGGAAGACGCCATACTCGAACCTGTAGAATAGGGAACCCTTGAACCACAGCGGAAAAGTTCGTGAGCCCTGGATCATGCTGACTGGGTCAATGATAAATGATTGCGAGCCAAAGGCCTGGATGGGGTATCGCAGTGGCGTATTTAAATAAGACGATAGTAGATGGACCAGTTGGGCTGCGAACCCGTATGCAGCGCCAACCGTGTCTTCGTTTTTTTCTGTACATTTTTCAGGACCTGGCAATGGTAGCCCGCAGATGGTAAACTCAAGGCTGCCGGTGGATTCGATGGGGAAAATGTGCAACAGGCAGTCGATAATGCGTCCGCGTTCAATGTCTACGTGATGACGGAGAGTTTCAATGTCCCTTTCCCGCGCTTTGCTAGCCTCAGACGATCCCTGGTCGCGAAGCGACTGGACCTTGATCCGTGCTTCTCGCATCCTATGGCGGCGGGAAGCAATGCGAGCACGCAGGTCGGCAACCTGCTTCTGAGCAGCGCTCTTCCGTCGCTTCTCACGGTCGATCTGACTCCTGGTCGTTTCGAGCTTGTATCGGAGCTCGTCTCGGCGGTTTTGATTCACATAGTAGCTTGTAGGAGAGTCGAGATAGGGGCCAATGGACCCGTTGAGGGACTCAACGGTCAGCAGAGCGTCGTTTATGCATTCTTCTAGGGTCTTGATCTTCATTATAGTGTCATATGAGCAGGATTCGACATGGAACGTCGACTCAGGCTTGGGGGTTGTCTGGATGGACGGCGCTCGCGACTGTGCCTTAGAAGAGACATAGCAGCCATCGGTGAGATGGATAATGACGGTGTTTTGGCGAAACGGACCTTGGAGACAGTCAGGGGTTTGTGACACAAAGTTGAGCAACTCCAGATCCACAGGCTCGAAAAACAGACGGTGCCATTTGTCGCGGCCCTCGTTCTTGCCCCAGACCGTGATGTTGAATCGAGAGTCGTTGCGGTCGTAAATTTCAGAAAAGTCAATTTCACGGAACTCAGGGTTCATAGACCGGTAGCGCACCTCGCTAATGTAGACCAATTGGTCGCCGTGATGAATTGTAAAAGCTGTGTCCAGGAGGTTGTCTGAATTGATGTCCTGCAGCGTGCGCTCAATTTCGATCTGACCAGCAGTGGTCCTTCTTCGGCTGCGGCCAGGCGAGGACACGGCATCATCATTACCACTCTTGGTCTCGTCCGCTTTCGGCGGTAGCTGCGTCTGTTGCCATTTCGCAATGCTCGCCCGTCTCTTGTAGTTGTCAGCACGACTCATGTTGACATTCCGCAAGCTAATGCCCGTCACATGTCGCAGCTTGCGCATCCGTGGGCCCAGGACGGGGCTCCCGGGCTCACGAGGTGGCTGGAACGCCAGCCCATCCTCTGCATCCTCGCTCTCCAAGCTCCCCACAGACCACCGGTGCATCGTGGTTGCCTCGTCTCCAGGTAGTGATTGTGGTTATCCTGCTCCCAGAGTGGTCACGTGATGGCCGGCCCGACGTGGCTAGTGGCTCCAACCTGTGGCAGTGCTCACTGACACTTTTTTTTCTTTCGTGTTAGAAGTACTACTCGTAATAAGTAGATTGTTCTGGACTGTATACACGATACCTCTTCTGTTCTCTTTCACCATACTCCAGCTCTACCCTGAGTCTTATCTGACCATACCCGTCTCCAGCCTGTCCTTCCTTTTTCCGGTTTGAACCATCAGTGCCGCCAGTTTGCGCACGTTTGTTTCATCTTGCCAATCGTTAGATGTTTTAATCAAACACTTCAGAACGCCAATTTCAATGCCAAGTTAAACTTGTTATGTAAGCAATAATGATAATCTTATCGTACAAATAGTCGTGGGCCGGTCCTTCGCTCCTTCTCTCAGTTCATTTGTATTCCCAGAACCTCTGTTATCTTTGCACCCTACAGTAACGAAGGCAATATTGATGGTGCTCATTCGCAACACCAGCCTATCCTTTGCTCGGACTCGGCAGCAGGAAAGGAGAAAATCTCGCAAAAGTCACCACCATGACAAGGAGAGCGGAAGTTGCACGATGCCTTCAGCCGTATTAGGGGAAATTGAGGGTTACGCTTCTGAAAGCGAAATTAGCCGGTTCGATTTCCCTGGTTCTGACGAGACCAGGTTACACAACGAGATACGGCACGCAGTGTATGGGTTTACCGGTAGTGGTGATTTAATTTTTGTTATTGAACGGTGTTTCGACCCGGACAAAGTTGATGAAGCGTTGGAGGAGCTTGATGTCGAAGGAAAGGCTTTTATTGACGAATCAAATGGTTTACTCATCCTCAGAAGGCCAGCTAAGGCTCATGGTTTCAGTGTCGAGTTCTGGGCTGGAAAAATCCGCTATGCTACCGTGGACACCCTGGGGATATCCTTTACTAAGCTTGTTCGTGAATACAACCGTGCTCGGTTTGCACTGTATGATATTTATACTGAAGAAGACGACTACGGGGCTATGTTGCTTCTTGAGAAGGAAGGGGACTTTGAATACGCCCCGCTCACAGCACCGCTTGCAGCTGCGTTAAGAAAAACGATTGACCCAGTAGGACACATTGACGATTGCCCCACAGCGGTGATAGAAGTTGCCTGTTCCAAGTCGCTCCCGAGGACTTTGGGTGATTGTCGGTTGTGGCACGTTGGAAGTAAATTTGTGGTGGAATGGTCCATTCAAATCATGATCAATACCCTGGATCTCAGCATAAGTTTGGTTTCGAATGACTGCACCATTGAGAATATGTTCAAGATTCTAGACAACACAGGAGATTCGAAGGATCTACAGTCGCTTGAGCGGTGTATTCGCGACAGAATCAACATAAAACTAGTGGAGACCGAAGGCGTCTTATTAGCGCTTCAAAGTGCCAATCAGAAGGAAGCAAAGCAGAAAATAAAAGATAAGTATAAAATATCAGCCGCTGGATTCATTTACGACTGGTATGACAAAAAGGACGTACAAGGGGTAGTTATTCCTGGGTTGAGGAATTTGCTTGACGCGCTGAACGGTCAGGCCGAAAGAGCACGCAAGTTCAAGAGTGTTGGAAAGGCGACTAAATCTGACTATCTCAAGGTTTATGAACTGGTTTCTGAGTTTTCACCCGCAATAGAGATCTACCGTGACGAAGACGGCGAATTAAATGTTAAAGGGGATTTCGATGGGTTCAAGATATTGGCAACACCGTTACTGGGGTTTAAACTCCAGGGCGCTGAAGACATCTCTTTGGACCTTATGAACATTAACCATTTTTGGGATACTTTCATTGAAAAACAGCAAGCAGGGATGACCAGGTTCCCCGTTTTTTGCGAACACCTCACCTTTGAAGGCCTGCAATGGCAGGCAAAACGTCTCGGTGTACCACAAAATTTGAAAAGAGAGGCATTAATCAAAGAACTTGAAGAGTACTGTGAAGAGGAACATCTCCCCATCGAGTGTGCAAGCCATATTTTAAAAACTCCGCTCGAAGACGTGCTACAGTTCCTTAATGAACACTATTCCATTTTGAGACCGCAGCTTCCAAGAGCGACCAAAAAACAGGCCATGTTTACATTGGCCAAACAATGGTTGAAACGAATTAGGCGTCGACGCTTGCAGTTGAATCGTGAGGGCATCGAATTTTCACAGAGTTTCTAGGTCTTAATGGCTGCTTTTGTTCGTGAAGCTCAAGGAGAAATGTACTGTGTTGCACATCTCTTACACTTTCCATATAGTCCTTTTCCCTACGCACCCTTAACCGGAACAGGTCGCAAATAAGGTTCTTCACTCACTCCATGTATCGCATGGTCAAGAGAAGGTGGTCCTGCTTTGCTGAATTTCAAGTCCGCCGGTTATGCTCAGAACTCTGATGGCTTACTGTCCTTGAGGCTGATCTCAACACTTATATCGAGTACGATAAGAGCTATCCAACAAACTATGCACCTGAGATCTTCGACCAATTAAAGTCTACGTTTTATTTGCGGCCACGCGATGTCATGTCTCTATTTGAATCCAGAACTATTGGCTCTTGGGATACGATATGTTGGTAGCGTCTTGACAACTGTAGTGCACATGGCTTGTCATTGAGCTTGATATGAGGATTATTGGCTAGCGAAAAGGCCTCGTAATGTAAATAGTCCCTGAATGATCATGCAAGACAGGAGGGATAGAATATATGAACCATTGACATATCACGCCATGGTTTCAGTGGGTAGTTGATGTATCAAGATCAGCTACAGTTTAACTTATTGCCTTTACTGCCAACATCTTGTGTACCTTGACGAATTCAAATCTGGGCATTGTACGATAGTAATATTCGTCTTTATAAATCTTGCATGCTGTTTGTGCTCTACATAGAAGGGACAGAGACATGCTGGTTTGTTTCTGTGAAACAGTTTTGTGCTCACTAGGTATATGATACATAATCTGTAATCCAACAGGACTCACTATATATTGGTCATTGAGGTTGACCTTTGACCATTCTATAGCTTCTATATCTTTCACATATAACCATGGATCAAGTAATACATACCGAATATATAATATAAATAAATGTAAAGAGAATACCAAGGGCCCCATACCAACTCCAGTCATTGCACACCCTACAGTTAGCAAAATGCGGTTTGGAGATACTTGTCGAAATAGTATCTAAACCTAAAAACAAGATGTGTTGGATCAAAGCAAACAGCTACAAATGATTCAAGCCCAACTTATGTTCTGTACTCTGTAGTCAAACTGGATAGAAATAACCTTCATTCGGTCTTTCAATTGATACTGGTCTACCGTGCGCTTTTAAGACTACATGCTGTATACGATTTCTTGAGGCCCAGAGCAGTTCGAAGAATTTGGGAACTTGTATTGAGGCAAGAGGACGATGATGACAAAGTCCCCTATCGTTTGTGGATATCTCAGTTCTAAGGGCATGCAATGGCAGGCAAAACGTCTCCGTGTACCTCGAAATTTGGGAAAAGGTGCGCTTCGCAAACCATTGAAAGAGTCCGTTAGAAATAGCCCGCTCTCAATCGAGCATTCAAGTCATATTTAAAAGCTCCGCTCGAAGACGTGCTAAACTTCCTTGTCGTTCAAACCGGACCGGTCAATCCATCTGCTAGCTCCTAAGTGAACTCAAGAAGTGAATTTAAAATTCGTCTTCATTTTACAGCCCAAGACCGGTCCACTGCAATGCGTCTCATACGACTGTATTCTCAACTGTAAGGGCGTAGGCTGCTTTTAAGCCAAAGAATGTGCTATCGTCGGATCGGGTAGCCGACACGACGATTCCGAAAGAATTGCTACTAACAGCCATATCGACGACAATAGGAGCTGATTTACGGGCACAAGGCTTTTCTAGCCCAATTGAAGGTCGATTCGCAACCAGCGCTAGTGCCACGTATACTGAAACCGCCAGAGGTCGAGGAAAAGGCGAGCTGAACGAATTGTTCAAGCACTTGCCATATGGCCATATATATGTGACCGGGGAGGAATAGGACAAGCATCCGCAGATCCGAGGAGACGAAATACCACGATTGACACCCCGGCCGATAAAGACCACGTCCACAAATCTAATATCAAACACTGCCGTATAGCACACCATACTATACATGATTCATGTACAATTCGTAGATCAATCCACCAACATACCGTCTCTCTACACAAATTAGACGACCTCCGCCTTCAATGCCATCTTCACATGGTTCCTCACATTCCCATACAACGCCCGGGACCTGAAAAAAAAATCCCTGCGTCGAATGCGCGCCGCCCGCGATCAACCACATATAATGTGGCAGGGCGCGATTTTTCACTTCTCTGGGGAAAGACAGACAATGAATGCCATGGTGTGCCTCGGGCACTTCTGCGAGATCCACGGCCCTACGGCCGTTCTGACGACGCAGATGCTGCCCAGCCAGACTGCGCCACGAGAAATGCCGTCGCTGGAGGCCCAGCAGCAGCAGACATGCCAGGCCTGCCGTCTGGTTCTGCCGTCGTCGCCGACCACCCAGCGGCAGCCGGCGTGTATGAAGACAAGCGGTCGCAAGGGCCTCAGCTATATTTCGTCGCGGTATCCTGCCTCGCAGGCCCGGTTTATGGCTGTTCGACAGGCGTGTTTGCGGGCTCTTTCGGCCGAGCATGTGTTCAACGACCACACACCCATCATGTTCTCGGATTCCAAGATCGGAACTGCTGCCGTGCTTGTGTTCAATGTGGACGACGGGTCGTCGCGAGGCCAGGTCCGCAAGTATGCATTAATTTGCATGGCTGAGAATGAGACCCAGCTGGCCCACGCCTGGGGGTCGCTCGTGCCACAAATGGCCGATTTGGCCAAGTCCATCAAACTGAGGGCCCTGGCGGCCTCAGACAAGGAAAAGGCAAAGACCACGGGCAATGAGCGCTTTTTGCGTATCCGCGACGTCAAGCAGCCTCCTCGAAGTCTGGCCACAATTTTGCGTGATGAACGAATCTTTGTCGAGGTCCACGCCCGTTTTGCAAACATCCTCGCAGTGCTCGCTAAGTGAGTCTTGTTATAACTACTATTTATTAGCCGTTTATGTAATATGGGCTGGTTGTCCCTTTAAAGTAACCCTAATCTATTCTTTTTCTCAACTCCCTTTTTTTGCTCCACAATGACGCCCCATTATTCGCCACTGCACCGCCACCAGGGTTTACACAATCGTTTGTCTCAGCCGTGCGATGGGAAAGGATTTGCGCAAGGCCTGGATTTACGCGTGGTAGTTAATATAATTAATTACTACACCATATTACCGATGCCGGTTGATAGTCAAGTAACGTACTACATTCGCATATACGTCGTAGACCGAGTAAGATACTAACACAATTTAATGCAATTCATTGATTAATATCATCATCTATTATGACAACCAACTAGACCAAAAAAGACTATAAATACATTACACCTTGACATAAATAAGCTACCCAGAATACTGCCCAAGATTCAACGTCAGCGCGTTGGAGCTGTTCTCCTCCTGGTTCCTGTAAATGCCCACTAGAGACGTCGACTTTTCAAACAGCCCGTTCTTCAAACTAATGACAATAAACTGCACGCGACTGCCGCTGAGACTGTTGATGTACCGGGCCACGCTGGCAATGTTGTTGTTGTCCAGAGCTGCGTCAACCTCATCAAGCACAAAGAACGGCGCCTTCTGAAACGAGTGCATGGCAAAAAGCAATGCTAACGCTGCCATGGACTTTTCTCCGCCTGACAAGTTTTCAATCTCGCAGAAGCGTTTGGTCGGCGGCATGACCTGGTAAATCACTCCACCGAGATATGGTTCATCTTCATTCTCCAACGACAGCTGGGCCGACCCGCCCAGCGGCGATGTCGAGCTCTGGGTCAGCTCTCGATAAACCACCTCAATCTCCTTGGAGATCATGCTAAATGCCTCCATAAACTTGCGCGTTCGCTCCTTCTTGACCAGATTGAACTCTTCTCGCGCGACTTTGGCTTGTTGCTTCGCAATGTCGAACTCACTCTGAATATCCCGGTAGAGCTCGTTGGCCCGGTCCAACCGCTCCCGCGCCTTGGAGTTGACCGACATCTGCTCCATCTCCGCATGCAAGTCTTGAATTTTGGCCAACAAGTCCTGCTCTATTCGAGGGTCGTTAGAGAGCTTGAGGTCGTCGTCCAGGTCCTGGTAATCTACGGTAATGCCGTAGTTGTTGTAGAGATCGTTAGTACTTGCATGTTCCGCGGGAGTACCACCCATTTGACTATCACCCTCAGGGTCCACTGACGGTTGCTGTGTAGACGCAAGCACTTCATCCACGGGGATGTTGTCTAAACGGCCTTCAACGAGTGGTACGTCAACTCCCTCCAGATTGCAAGTCCTCAATCGATTCATCCGTCGCGACACAAGCTTACTCAATTCCGTCCGGATATCCGCTAATTTGTTCTCCCCATCGTCTTGATCTTTGAACGCTCGCTGAACACGGTCCTTGTACTCTTTCACAGTCTCCCCCCGACTTGCTAGCTCATGCTTCTTGGATTCATAAGCCTCTTGCAATTCCCTCTGATCGTCTTGAAGGTTCACATACTGTTGCATAATCTCATCTCGCTCCGCCTCTTGCTGTCGGAGCGCACTAATGTCCCTATTCAACGAACCCTCCAGCGTAGTCAGACGCTTTTCAGTTTCATCGAGCCCACTTCTGAATCGAGACAATTGACGTTCGAGCTGCTGCTTGTGAATGACAATCTTTTGACGCTCCTCTTGGCCCTCGGATGCAAATCGGCTCTGCATTTCCTCGAATTTTTTGATATCCCGAACACCAACGCGAGAGCAGAATTCACCAAAGATTTCTTCACGAACTCCTTGAACTTCCTCTTCAGCGGCTTCCAATTGCTGCGTAAAAACACTAACAGTGCTATTTGCTTCAGACAGCTTGGAATCAAGGCTGGCAATTTGCTCTTTAAAGTACTTGAGCTCTTTGCGGCGCGATTCAGTCAACTGTTTAGACTCTTCAAAACGATGGCGGTAAGCTTCAAGCTGAAGCTCAGTCTGTCGGATTTCTCCCTTCACCTGCTCTTCCTTGGCGATTTGCTCATGAACGTTCGAGTTGAGCTCTTGCAGGATGCTCAGTTCTTGCTCTTTCACCAGCTTCCATTTTCGAACGTCATGAGCAGGTGCTGGCTTAGACCCATCGTTTCCACCAGACATCGTGTTACCACGAGAAATGACAAATCCTTCTAAAGTTACCGCCCTGACGTTGACATTTTTTTGCCATCGCAACTGCTTAGCCACTTCCAGATTGTCACAGATCATGGTGTCTGAGCAAATGAATTCAGCCGCCGTTCTCAGCGCAGGGTCACATTGAATAACATCAACTGCTAACCGGGCGCCAGGGAGAACTGACTTCAAAGAACTGTCGATCGGGTTGGTGCTAATGTTGTCCAGAGGAATGAATTTTAAAACCCCCAACCGATTTGCTTTCAAGAAATCAATACAGTCCTGACAATCTTTATAACTATCAACAACAACCGAGTCGTGATGCTTACCCAAGACGGTGTCAACAGATCGCGCATACTTCGAATGCTTATCCTGCGGAGGATAAAACAGTTCGTAAACGTATCCCCGTACCGCCGGAACCTGTTGCTTGAGCCTCTTCATCATGTCCCGCATTCGTCTCTCCTTTTCTGTCTCACGCTCGTCGGCTTGAACGGATTCCAATTTTTTCAATACATCCTCAAGTCGACTGTTGTGGGTTTTGCGTTCTTCGTCACGCTTCTTTTGGTCATCAACAATAGTCTCCAGCTCATCCTTTTTATTCTGGAGGTTGGTATTTAGTTCGTTAATTTCAAGTGACATTTGCTTTGCCTGAGCAGTTAAAGAGGCAAGCTCAGATTCTAAATTCCCTGCCTTCATCGTAATGCTTTCCTTCGAACGAGCCAGATTCCTTACATCATCCTGAGCAGCCCGCTGAGACTGAATGATATTCCCCATCTTAGACTGTTCGTTAGACGTTCGCTGAGTATACTCGCCTTTAAGCTTTTCGAACTCCGCTAAATCCTCATCAGAGATATTCATTTCAGACCTTTTACGTTCTTCCATCTTCTCGTCAAACTTTTTCAACGCCTTCTCGACATTTCTAATATCTCGTTCTACCTTCTCAACGTGCTTTGCTTGATCATCTCGGGTAGCTCTGACTCCCTTCAACGCCTCTTCTAATCGAGCCCGGCTCTTCTTCGTCACATCAATCTTGGTCTTTACGGGATACATGCTCACTTTTGTGCTTTCCACTTCGGAGTCTTTAGCTTGAAGTTTTTTCTTGAGCTTCTGTACCTCTCTTTGGAATGATGCATATTGCTGTTCGACAACCTTGAGCTCACGCTTACCTTCATCAACCGTGTCAGATTTTTCATTAACCTCCTCCTGACAGGATCTTAATTCTTTTGCTTTTGCGTCCGCTTGAGACTCTAGGTGGTACAACTCCCACAACAAAACAGATTTTTCATGGCGTTCAACAGCATCCTTCTTCCTATTATATGCATCCTCCTCCTCTTTCTGTTGTCGATAAACTTTAATATCGCTAGCAGCATTCTTCTTCTTGGCCAAGATGCCCTCAGCCTTCTTCTGCGACTCGTTGCTGGCTGATTGAAGCTTGTCGTATTCCTCAGCATACTGAATAGACCCGGATATGCGTTCAAGCACGGTACATAGCTCTTTAGAACTTTGTGAAGCAACCTGCTCAACGTCTCCCTGGAATACTAAAAAGTTTTTAGCCTTCACCAAGATGTTTTCCTTCGCAAGTTCGGCTGTGTATTGCGGCAGTGACAGCTGTTCGTTATTCACCTTGTATGTACTCGTACCAGACGGCAAAATACTAATAAGAGCATTAATAAAAAGCTGAAACAAACACGGACAAGCATTTCTTACCTCCTTGTAAACCGCATTTCCGTACCATCATCTTTATAATAAATGGCCGTAACATAGGCGCTATTTGGATCCGACGGTTGTGTACTCGCCACTTCGTTTTCCAGGTTTTCCTCGGACTCCATGATCCGGTTCCTATATACCAAGTCCTTCAATTTGGACGTTCGTAGTTTTCTATTTTGAACCCCAAGTACAAATGAAATTGCGTCCATCATGTTACTCTTTCCCGAGCCATTTGGCCCAATAATCGAAGTAAAGTTCGACTCAGTGCCGAAATGCACCTTATGAGTCCCCTTATACGACTTGAAGTTACACAGTTCAATGGCACTCAGTCGGCCCATGACTACTCAAACGACTGTCCTGTGGAGGGTTGCAATTTACGCGAAGATAAATCCAACGCGACAAAACGCGTGTCAAACTGGTTCTCGCGTTCCATGCGCCCAACGTTTTTACAAATATCCGTGCCACAGCTGTGTGGCAGGGCGGGTGACCGATATCGGGATGCCGCGTGAGAAATTTGGCTTGAAATTCTCAACGGAGCGGTTCACAATCACAATAACTTGTTATTCACCAACCTACTAACAAAATAATTCTATTTATACACGATGGCGAGGGACAACTGGCGCCCGCCACGAAAACAGTCAATAAGCGGCTCATCGGATCCGGATAGGAATAAGTTCTCCAGGTCGAGACAGGGTAGTTATAGTAGGAATCCCGAGTCACTTCCTCGCCCTCCTCCTCCGCCGCCGCCACCACCACCCCCACCATCTGGCTTTAATGACCAGCGAAATGGAAGGCGAGAGGGTTCTTTCAATGGTAGCAAGAGATATAGATCGCCGTCTTCACCGACACAGTCTAGAAAAAGGCCACATGGTGTGGAGTTTCGAGGAAAGAGGCCGTTCAAGGGAAGGAAATCATTGGGTACTGAACATGCTCCTTCAGACTCGCGATTTGACCGTGAGAGGCATCAAACTCAGGACGACAAATCGCGGAATCGTGGACACGACCGGACGGGTTATCCCTTGAGGCCAAACTATAGCGGAAGATTTGACAGCGAGGGAAAAACGTCCCCATCTAGGGATGATTATCAGCATAAAAATACAGAAAGGCACAATAATAATCGTACTGATCACCGCCGTGGATCTTTTTCAAGGGAAAATGGCCCAGCAAGGACAAACTTTTTCAAGCGCACGAGCAATCATGATTGGCAAGACAATAATACTCCGAAACAAAAGTCGAAGAAGAAATTCCCGCGAGGTGACCGTCCCCCAAGATTCCGTACTGGGGAGGAAGAAGACAGGGGCCTTCCCAGGAAACCAAAGGGTCCGTTAGAATCCAGAGTCAATAAACCTCAGCATACCGATAAGCAAATGAAAAAGAGACCATTGAACCAGAAGTCTGCCGAGACAGATCCTCAGAAGGAAACGGCACAAGCTGCGCCTGCTAAAAAGCCAACTGTGCCTGTGGTTACATACAGAAGCAGTTCGATTTGGAAGCGGGAGCTTCAAGTGGGTGAGGGGACATATGGTCGTGTCTACAAAGCTCGCAACATGGAGACTGGACGCATGGCGGCTCTTAAGCGTTTGCGTCTTGAATCTGAACGCGACGGTGTACCAATTACGGCAATTCGTGAAGTAAGGCTCCTGCAAGCATTGCGACACCATGCGATAGTGTCGCTGCGTGAAATGATTGTGGAACAGGGTAACATCTACATGGCATTTGAATACATGGATCACGACCTTGCAGGAATCCTCGCACACCCTGAACTGAAGCTTTCTCAAGGCCAGTGTAAGTTTTTATTCAAGCAAATGCTAGATGGATTAGCATATTTGCACCATCGCGGTGTTCTTCACCGTGATATTAAAGGTTCAAACATACTTGTGGATAATCACGGCAAGGTTAAATTAGCTGACTTTGGGTTGGCCCGTACTATTGACTTGTCCAACCCTCATGCGCATTATACCAACCGGGTGATCACTCTGTGGTACCGCCCTCCTGAGCTTCTATTAGGTGCCACCGTCTATTCAGGAGGTGTCGATGTTTGGGGTCTTGGCTGTATTTTGGTCGAGCTTTTTACGAAAAAGGCAATCTTTCAGGCTCAGGATGAGATTGGCCAACTAGATTCGATCCTGAAGGTATTAGGCACTCCCACGCCAGAATCTTGGCCAGATGTTCATTCTCTGCCATGGTACCGGCTGTTGATGACGGGAGCTCATGACCAGTATAATCGTAATCGTCTTTCCGAACTTTACTCTACATTTCTTCCATCGCCAAATGCTGTGGACCTCGCATCAAAAATGTTAACTTTGAATCCGGAAAAACGTATAAGTGCACATGATGCTCTCACACACGAATATTTCACAGAACTGCCGCAACAAGAAGCCCTAAATTTGGCGGATATTGGTGAATGGCACGATTTCGATGCCAAGCGACGCAGGAAGAGAGCACATCAGCAGCAAAAACCAACACCTGTGCCTCTAAAGTCAACAGAACCTGTGTCAGGAAAAAGCGTAGAAAGAACTTCCGGCAACTAAAACAACTGATACGTCATTATCTCTCAGATATAATTCATTTTAAGACTTTACATCTCTCACGGATCAGATAGACCCAAACTGACGGTCAGCCTGGCTAATCAATACAGGTCTTTGTGGGCTTGTGCTCGGGGCCATCCTCTTGCGAAGCCTGCTTAGGTCTGTATAGCAGAGCTGTTTGTGGTACTAAAGACGAATAGTGGGTCTCACTCCTGTTGTATATTACTCTCGGATACATGGCTAATTTCTTACCGTTTCCTTAGGACAGGGTTATTTCCAGAGTCGGTCTCAGTGGGGTTGAGACATCAATCCCATCGACAAGAGCCAATATTTCAACTGATAGGGCTACTGGTAATGGCCCGCATGTTAGGTTGTTATTAAACTGGTTATTAAATGTCTGAGGCTTTTTTTTTCAGCAACCAAAGTATTGTGTCAGCCTATGTTTGTTTATAAGAACAAGGATACCTCCTTTTTGCAGACTGAATTGAACTACTGAGGTTTTGCGTTATCATACAGGGAAGGAGCGAAAGTGTTTGCTCTGTTTTGCGCAAGATTTTGAGCACGACAGCGCAGCCATTTTTGCTTCAGCCTAGGTGAATGAGGGAAGGATAGTTTTCTATCAACGAAATTAGGATATGACATGTTTGGATAAAGATGAATTGCACAGCAGAATCATCTTGCATGGTCGTTATGAACTCGGTGTAAAGGGGCCCGACTCTTCAACGGAAAGCTAATGTTGGGTTACTTACAGTTTATATTCCAGAGCTCGTTCTAGTACTAATTTTTCAGTCCCTCGGGTGATTATGGCCATTCTTTTGCGACATTCGCTTGACGGGATTTCGTCTAAAAGAGCCTTATACTGGGCGCTTTTCAGACTGTCTTTGTATCGATCCAATCGCTTCCTTACCAGCTTGTGATACAGCTGAGTAGCTTCTTTGGGTGATGATATTTGAGCTAGGCCGTTACGGTTGCCTTTCGAAGCCCGTGCTTGGAAAAGAAGGAGCTTTTTGGGGGATAGAGTCAATAGATTTAGGAGATATTTCAGCCCTTCGGACGGCTGTCCATTGGACAAGACATCAGCAGTATCCTGCCATGGCATGTCAGAGTCAAGTCCTTCTTCTTCTATCTGCTCCAATGAGAAGATGCATAAGAAAAAGTTTTTGGACCACCATTTCAGTCGCTTATTAAGATCAGAATTGGACTTTGCAAACGAAATTATTTGGTCAGCGAGGGAAATTGTTTCATGAAGGTTATCCCATTCAGCGAAGCCATATTTGGACAACAAAATGCCGTTTGGATACTCGCCATAGGTATTAAAAATCTCCTTTCCGGAGCTTATGGTTTTGATAGCTCTAATATCACACGTATCTGGGCCGGCTTCATCTCCACTACCATCGTCAGAATCCTCTTCGTCATTGCTCTCGTTATCGTCATCGTCTTCATCTCCACTGACGTCTTCAAATTCGTCATTCTCATCCAATAGCTCAGGAACAAATTCTCTTGGAGTTTCAACTGGCTCTATTACTTCTTCATCAACGTCTTCCTCTTGTTCCATAATATGCTCAATGTCGTGATCACAGAAGTCGAAAGCTCCACAAGAAATGCATACTTCATTGAGACTCTCAAAATGCACGTCCTCGTCCATTGAATGATTGAAAAGACAAGCACCTGGTACCAGCGAAAGTCCTCTATACATGTCAACCTCGAAAGCCCGAGAACAGACTGCCATTAGACTCTTTGCGTAAGCATCATAAGACCTGAATTCATCCTTAAACAGCTCCTTGTTTTGATCAATAAACGGTCCGACAATTTCCTCATAAACTGAACTAACTTCTTCTTCATCCAGTCCGCCATTTTCCTCCAGTTCAGTACCCTTTAGCCATTCTTGCTCCTGTGCCGTCCAGAACCTCGGAAGTGACATTGGGCCCGGTTCGTAATCAAAACTCTCTAGAAATGCATACCAAGGAGAGTTAGCTCCTTGACTCTTTTCAAACATATATGCAATAGTGAGTCCGACCATTCCATCGATCTCATAGTCTTCCAGTAGATTGGATATCCCGCATGTTGTTGGACTCAGCACACAGTCTTTAGGCACGGATAATAGGCAACTATCTTTATCGATCTTTTTATTTGCAAACACGCCAATTCCTCCGAGCGGAGATATTTGTAGTCTCAGAGATTTACTAAGCTCGATTGAGTTGTCTATCATCCATGACACCAGTCGTTGGTGCCTGTCCTCTGAGTTCATTTTGTCTCCTGTTAATCCTCGGTCTTTTTTTTTTTTTTTTTTTTTTTTGCAATTTGACATGCGGCTCGTCCTGATCGGCGTTCCGATCCGTAAAGAGAACCTCATCATTATTGGTTTAGTGTCAGGCCTTTCGAGAGAATAAGCTAGATGTTAGATGGATTTTTGAGATTTGGGGAATGAAGATAGGAACAAGAAAAAGTTATGGGGGTTCATGTTGAGAGCGAAATCGAGGGTTAAACGACCATTATTCTCATTGCAACTGCAGTAGTTTATCAACTGATGCTCGAAGAACCTATAAGACTCGCTATGAATGTGAGCAGGTAATGTAGGATTCTGCCACAGCGTTGGAGATCGGTGGTCGTCCAGATTATAATAGTGACTTCGGGATTCATGTTTACTGATTATGGTGCTCAAATACTTGATTGTATAAGAGGTCAAGAAAGATTAGGGAAATTGGTTCTTTGGTGACACATCAACCTTGCTTACCAGGTTTTGGTTTAATCTCTGTCCTTAAAAAGAAAAAAGACGCACCAGCACCATCTTGTGACTTTTGGTACAAGTACAAGTACAAGTGTGCCCTTTCTAAAGCTCCCCAGGTTATAATGCTCGCAAAGCTCCATGACGAATTTGTCTAGCGTAGTTAGGATATCTCTGCAACTTCCGAGTCCAAAAACCGTCCCTCATAACCCAATGTTCCAAATTCCTGCATACACTTAGCATCCAACTACATGCGAAGGTTCTTCGCAATTTAATCAGTTTGGCTGATTTAGCAGATAGAGGAGTTGCCCATTGCAGGTGAGACAGATATGGCATTAGAGGATTTCCCCCTGAAAAATGATCAGTGTACTAGGAATGCTTCACTGAAAAACGGTCTTAGCAATGTGTGACTATTTATCACTAAAGGAGAAAACCCGCGATTTCCTAGCCTGTCACTAAAGAGAGAAGGCCTTCCAGGCCACATTTGTCAAAGAAAATACCCTCTTCATCACTGCTATCAGCGGTGACGAAACGAATTAGCCATGGCTGCGAATGCTTGGATTATATGGCCGGGTGTGTGAGGTTCGGGTTCTTTTGAAATGTTCAATGATATGCGATATCAATGCTGATACTAGAAAAAGAGTTATAAATAAAGAAATTACATGATGTGCAGCCGGAAGATGATTAAAGGCTGTATAAGGATAGCAAACCATCATTCTAGACTACAAAATAGTAACAATTAGAATATATAATAAAAAAAACCTGAAATTCCATCACCAGTCCAAGGTAGTGCCGAGGCCAGCTTGAGAGGCTACATCTAAAATAGTTCGTCCCATAACCAAATCCATAATGCCCATTCCAACACATTTAAAAATAACATTCGGATACTTGGATAAGTCAGCTTTGTTGGATTTGTCAAACAGCTCGCCAATCTCAACCAAATCCTTTTCCGTCATTTTGGCATCAATCAGCTCTCCCGACTCCTCCAAACAAGCCTTTTTGGAGTCAACAAAGACCGTTCCACCACCAGAACGCAGAGTGTCCGTGTCAATTTCCTTCATATTGGGCTTGTAAGATCCAATGAGCGAAATAAAACGTTTCTTTTCCGGCTGCAGATACGAGTACGGGAACAATGGCTCGGTGGATGGAGTGCAGCCGAAAATGACATCAGACTGACTAACTGCAGTTTTCAACGCTGAGTCGTAATCTGAATTGTCCTCCTTGGCAAACAAGTTAAAACTAACCCCAGGATACGACTCTTTAAGCTCAGGAATAACATGCTGTTCCAGCTTATCAAGTCTCTTGCGGCTTCGGTTGATCACCGTGAAGGATTCGACTTCGCCTGCAGGAAGAAGAAGCAAGGCTAGGCGAATGTGCCATTCAACTTGTCGGCCAGCACCAAATAACACGATGTTCCTTCTCTTAATATGATCGCAAAGCAGGAACAGGCTGATCGCAGTCAAGGCTGTCCGAAAGGCTGTGACCTCTGTAGCATCAACCACGCCCTCTAATTTGCCCCTGGCCGAGAAAACGTTGATCACTCCTACAGGAGTCCCCCAAGCCGGCAGGGTGACAATCTTTACTCCAACATTGTCAGTGTCCGAGGACGGCATAATTAACGTAGTATCCTTGTTCTTTGTAGTGATATGGCTTCTCAATGGCTGATGAAGCAGTTTCTCTGAGCTGTCCGAAGCATTCTCCGCCGAATATGTGAACAAAGCGTCAGTCAATGCCTTCAAAAACTGATGACCTTGCTCCGGGGTCATAGTTCGCAGGATCTTTGACACATCCTTTTCAGATACCAAGTGCATCGTTTACTCTATAGTAATTACAAACAACAGAATCCAAATACAAATAGGCGCTGTTGTGGGGTGCCGCGTTAGGGTTCGGGTTCCCCGCCTCTCGGACCGGCTTTTCGGACCTTGTCCGGTCTTTGGAACCAGCACAAGCTGAGGAAGCGAGCCATTGGTGGCTCTAGTAGACAGCCCACAGCCTAGCAAAGCTTTGAGAATGTAGAGATGCCATACTAGTTGAGTCCGGGAGCTTGCTGGCCTCAGCATTCATTAGTTCTAACGCAGAACCGGAGATGCCGAGTGCACGGGTTGCTGCAATTACTCCGACCATGACATATATATATATACTCATATGTCCCCGGGACGTTTTTCTTGGAGGAAATGGATATCGTGGAAAAAATAGACAATGCAGAAGACGCCATCAAGTGCATTGATATGCACACGACGGGTGAGCCCACCAGAATTGTGTATAAAGGCTTCCCCAAGATGGAGGGAACTCTTTTGGAGCAGCGAGAAATGGCCATGAAACAGTATGATCATTTGAGAAAGCGGATCATGCTCGAGCCCAGAGGGCACTTTGACATGTATGGGGCCATTCTAATCCCAGACACTGAATTGGTCAATTCCGGCGAGGCCCATATTGGAACCCTTTTCACTCACAATGGTGGATTTTCCACAATGTGTGGACATGCCACCATAGCCATGAGCAGGTTCCTAGTCGACACCCATGATTTGACCGTGTTTCCGAAACGCAACGAATTGAGGCTGAACAAGGATGACCAATCAGTCCAGCTCAACCTCCATGCTCCGTGCGGGCTGGTCCGAGTGACAGTGCCAGTTACTCCAGATGGTCAGAAGGCTGATCCCACCAGGTCAGTTAGTTTCCTTTCGACTCCCGCCTACGCTGCAGCCAAGAGACTGGAAATTCCTATCCCTGAGGAAATCAGATGGCCTGAGTTAGGAGAAAGGACGTCCATTACAATTGATCTCAGCTATGGAGGGGCTTTCTACGCTTTGGTTGAGGCATCAGAGCTTGGGTTCAAATCCGGACTCCAAAAGGTTGATATCGATGCTATGTCTTCAGTGATAAGAAAGCTGAAACCATATCTATGTTCTCAGGCTGATGTCCTCTCTGCTATCCAGCATCCAGAGGATAAGCGGTTATCCTTCCTGTATTCAGTCATGGTAGTCGACTACTCGGTTGGGGTCGTTCCACCCGAAACCGAGGGAGCGGAGACTGGGCTTTGCTATTTTGCAGATAATCAGATCGATAGATCTCCTACTGGGTCCTGTGTAACTGCCCGAATGGCCCTGGCCCATGCAAAGGGCGACAGAAATTTGGGCCAGAAGTGGGCATATAATTCGCTTGTGTCGAACCATTTTGGTACCGGCGCTTTTTGTGCTGAGATTGTGCAAGTAACGAAGCTTGAAGGTCCCGCAGCTCCGTCTAAAGAGGCAGTAGTGGTAAAGGTTGAAGGTAAAGGCTACTACATTGGAACTGTGAACTTTATACTAGAAGAGGGAGATATCACAGATGGCTTTACGATGAAATCTGTTTCCACCTAATGGATATATTGAAATAAAACCGTTCATGATTCTCAGCCTTCACCATAATAAATGGATTCCAAAGGTAACAATTCACTGAATATTGGGACCTCAGAGACTAATATAAGAAGAATACATATACTTGCTAGTACTCCTTGCCCATTAAAGAGAGATATTTCCCGTATTATCTTATCAGTGGTTGGAGTGACAACATTTACGTCATGTGTAAATTTGAGAATGGACATCAGCACACCAATCATGAGCATTCATTTCAGATTATTCAAACAGCCTTCCATGCTGATACTATTGAAAAATGAGTCTCCTGAAGACCCTTACGCATCACTGCCTGAGGCAGAATTTGTACCAGTCTTGAACCATACGTTTTTGGATCTACCATCGCATCAGAAGTTCATTGATTCGTCTGAAGCTCAACAGGCCGAGGCCCTGGTGGTCACATCTCAAAGAGCAGTCGAGGCAATTGGAAAGCTGGACAATGTGAGCAAGTTATTCCAGAAACCAGTTTTCACTGTTGGTCAGGCTACTGCAGCAAAGTTGCGTCAATTGGGCTTCTCGGATGTTAGGGGTGAAGATACTGGGAATGGTTTAACATTGAGCACAGAAATCCTGCCTACGGTTCCTTACAAAAAATACCTGTTTTTCACCGGAGTAATCCATAGAGATATCATCCCACAAGCTCTTGAGTCAATGGGAGCGACTCTCATCAAGCGAATTGTGTATGATACAGCCCCTCTGGCCAATTGCGTTGAACATTTCGATGCCAAGTTCTCGCAGGCTAGCCGGGCCCCTTGGATCGCCTTTTTTTCCCCTTCTGGAGTTGAAGGAATCGTCGAATACCTGAAACAAAAGCCTCGCAGTTCATTCAAGCTAGCGGCCATTGGACCCACTACAGAAGCTTTTCTGGCCGACAGCGGGTTGATTGCGGATTGTGTAGCAGAAAAGCCTACCCCCGACCATTTACTGAGAGCAATAAATCTTACAGAGAATTAAAGCTTAATTCAACGACCTCTGAGAATTGAACAATACTAATCACGCAGGATATGCGCTGCTGATAGATAAACATGTGCGACGACATGACGTGGATTCATAATTGCATTAGTATTAAAAGGACACAGATATTCTGTCGTACTCCGGAATGACTAATATATTCTCGCCAGAGTTTTTGTAGTCAATCTCCATTTTAAGTGAACTGTCGCCGCCCTTGACATAGATTTCGACTCGTGGAAGACTCAGTTTACCAGTTCGCAAGGGTATTAGTGAAATGCCGAAAGCATGGGTATCAGCATTGGTGTCGAATGATCCTCGTTTCTTACCTGATAGTGTCCACGAGTCATTAGGAAGTATCTCGTATATAAACTGTGATGGTCGTTCTTCTGTAGATTCTGACTGTTGGAAACTGCTCCAGATATCAGTCGAATTAATTTTCATTGTAACAGAAACTGTTTTACCAATGACATATTGATCACAATCAGGGAATAACATCTCAATTTCATGAACAACGTCGACAGTTGGAATGGGGACAGGAATTTGTAACCCATGAGACACCTCATCGTAATCCGAAATATCATCTTCGTACTCTCTCCGTAAACAATCCTTCATTATGTCAATTAACATATTCCTGTGATTAGGGAGGATGTGGTCCAGATATCTAGTTTCCTCAACTTGGCGTATTACCTCATCAGAGATAGTCAACACGCCCTCCAGCGAATACGACTTTAAATCAATGGGTAGCCATTTAATAAGCGGTTCAATCAATAATCGATATTTTTCTAAGCCCTTCTCTTTTAGTTGGCCATGGACGGCCTCTCTGATAAGCATAAGGCACTCTAAAACGTGGTTAGCAAGGACTTGTGTACGGGGTAAAGTAATTCGCTGAATTGTGACAGCGGAAAAACGCCTGAAGTGTAATCCAAAAATAAAAAAAGAATTAAACTTACCCTCTCGAACGTAACAATGGTCAATAGTTAGTAACAGCGTTTCCTCCTCATGTTGTCCGGGTTCCTTCGTGATGGCAAATAGTTGCGATACTGGCCCCCCTGCAAATACAATCGTGGGCCCGGTATTTACCGGAGGAGAAACTTTGAAGTGTTCAGTACTTTGAAGAGAGCCACTGAATACACGAACAGGGTCGTGTGTTTTACAGGACACAGAGAACTTTGAAAAAAATTTGTGCGTCTTAAAAAAGTCGTGAACATTAACGTCAATTGCAAGTGTAGCTTCCATATCATCAACAAAGATGTGTTGAAAAATTCCAGTGTTGGTTGTAAAGTCTATAGTAGTGCGCACACCAATCCTTTGGGCGTCAGAATCCGCAACGAATGGTACAGAGACTTCAGTAGATCCATGGAATTCTCCGACTGTCAAGCCTCCAGGGGTTGCTTCTTTGACATCGGCTTTTTGTGTTTGAATTTTAAGCCCGGGAGTTATTGGCTTGAATGACACTTTACAGTTCTCAACATGTAGGCCCTTAGGCGCATTAATCTGCAGTATGAACCGTCGTTCCGGTAGGGCATAGACTTTAGGTGACTTGAGCTTGGCCCAGAAACCATGTGGAGAGGGATAAAAGTCAACAATAACAGGTTGGTCGTCCTGATTAAATTCTTTCGATAGTAGCAGTTTACCCTTCGACATTTTTAAGTCAATTACCTGGAACTGACCGCGAATAAATTTGTTGCAGGTGAATTCAAATTCCACTTTGCCCGGCTTCACTACCAAAGGTGATTCATTGCGGAATACAAGCTTTTCTTTGGGAGTTTTTACGTTGTGAAGTGTCAGAGTAGCATCTTCCAAGGGGAAATCCTTTGTCAAGTTATTGGAAACGATAATTTTAATGACATATTTCCCCGTTTCCTTGACTTCGATATATGGCACTACTATGGTGTCGAGAAAGCTGTCCAAATGCGCCTTGGCTTCGAATGTATCACTGAGAGTTTGCACATTGTCAATGAGTTCATCAACTTCTTCCTTTCCGAGATGTCGATATTGGTAGAGCAGCTCTAGAGAGTTCGCTAGGATATCCTCTTTTCGATCAAGCTTCATCAAACATTTGATATAAACCGAAAGTAATGAGGATGAAATGACATCCCATCCTTGGCGACTATACAGCGTCGGAATATTTTCTAACTGTGAACAGGCAGTTTCGAAATTACCAAGCTGGTAATCTAACAATGCCAATTGAGCTGACAACCGATTCACTGTCCGTATTCTGTCTGCAAGTTCAAACTCTCCCGATGCTTCAATGGTCACTGATCGATACTGCTGAAAGAATGACACATCATCCTTCAAATATTCATTCAACTCACTTGTATGCACCTGATACTCGCCTTCAACTGAATCCTCATGTAGTGATACCTCGGAAAGCGCTCCTTCTATGACATAGCCTTTGTTCCTAGCAAGAGTCTCCAGAGCCTTTCGCGACAGAAGCATTAGTTCACCCCTTCCTTCAGAAACCTGTCTAACCAACCCATCTTGAGTATCAGAAGTCGCATGTAAAAACTCTTTAATGACGTTATATGACCATTCGGCCACCATAAACATGTTCTTTTTGTTGGAAAGTAACAAACCATTCATCTCAGTCAAAAAGGTCCGCAGCCGCAAATAGAGTTCGCCAATCTTCAATGCGGATATGCTGGCAGAGGATGAGCTTTTCGCAATCTGCAACATTAAATGTGCTTGTCTAGAGAATAAATAACAATGAAAGTCGAATAATGAAATCGCATTGGACATAATCTTATGACGCCACTGAGAGTCATCCTGTATATTCATTAATGATAATGGAGGCTCTTGTTCATTGTCTAATCCGATTGACGATAGAAAGGATGCCACAGATTTCTGTCTCGACATTGTGCCAAAGCCAACTTCGAGCTCATCGTATAGAGAAAGGGCATCTTCGTATAAACTAATATTTTCAAAAGATAGCGCCAGTCCCTCCTTCATTATGAAAAACGTTCCAAAGTTCCATCCCATCACGTCTTTTTTAGCCTCCAGTTTATTCACCTCATCTTCATATAAATCAACTCGCTTTCCAAAAGCTTCCAAAACTGCCTCCTTCATGCGAGTCATTGCATCACTCCAAGTCTCCATATATTCCATTTCTGAAGAATAGTCCTTTCTTATCTGTAAGCAGCGGTCTTTTTTGGATCCGGAGTTGAAATCTGCCCGAATTTTATCAAAAACCGTGGACTTGAATCTATTTGCCGACGAACTCTTGCCTCCAGCAGGCACATAGTGGATAATCAGCCATTCTGTCGGATCCCTCGTCCCATTGACGTTATTGTTCAGCCATTCTCTGATGATTTTTCGAATGCTTTGTCGATAGGTTTCGCTATCATCACACTTAATGAAGATCAGCTTCAGATAAGGAGCAGACGACAGTCCCAACATCTGATGCTTAGGCGTACTCTGCGTAACAGCCTCCTCCTCTACTAGATCCACATCTAGTGTGGGAATCGAGCGCAATGGTCGTGACGGCGGATTCCAATGAAGGTTAACAAGCGGAAGCTTTGACTCTAACTCATTACTCAACTCCCGATACACACCTAGTGGATCAAAATACGCAATCTGCGTCTTTGTAGATGGCATAGCCTACCTGTCCTATTTCCGTTGTGGCCAGCTAACCGATGAACAACTCGTTACACGCGTGCCGCGGGCCCTGGATTAGTTAATTTAATCTAATATAATTAGTTAAAATGCGCGGTCGATTGTCGGGACGGCGCGGGCTGCCGATGGCTCTGTTTCCCAGTCTCCCTGTGTAAGGGAACTCTATAGTTGATATCTACCAGCAATGTCGTCGCATAAGAAACCGCTGCCTTCGCATTTATATGCATCTTCGGCGAAGAATTCGCCGTTGCGAAGGTTGGTTTTTGGTACTCCTGTAGGTGAATCCCCTTCTGTCACTGAAGATTTGGCGGGATGGATGAGATCGTTGCGAAATCGGGGGAAATCGGCGCTTGCCCGAGACGAGCGGATGAGTGAGCAGCTCGATGAAGAGGATAGGTCGCGCAATGAGCAGATGGAAAGAGAGAGAAAAGAGGCGGAGCAGTCTGGTGGCTCGAAAGCTTTCGACTTTCTTGGTAGGATACTAGATAGGTATCGAAAAAGCTCTGTTCAGGAAAACGCCAGTGACAGTGATGACGAGGTTGATCAGAGCTATTTGCAGGAGAAGGCACCTCGCAGAAGAGAAGATAAATGTGAGAGTGAAAGTGACAGTGCGCATGATAACGAGGAACCACAAGCTCAAGACGTGCTGACAAAATTCGACATCGATAATCATATCGAGGATCCTAATGTGGTGGAGCTGCTGTCTTCTGACGAAGGGGAGAACGCGCCTCAGTCGAATGGGCATGCGCTAGCTGAAGGGTCCCATAGTGATGAAGAAAGCTCAGAAGTGTATCACTCGGAGGGAGAAGGTTATAATTATGAAGACGACGATAATGAAGATATCGAGGAAGATACGGACGAAAATGAAATTAGAAATGAAGAAATGGAATATTCTGGAGAGGATGAACATGAAAATCATGATAACCAGTACGGCGAGGAGTACGAGCTGATTGATGATGCAGAGGAAGTTGAAAGCGAACATGGAGCTGACTGGGATCATGGATATGAGCATTTGGCTCAAGAAGCGCTCGAGAATGATAAACTACATGAGCAAGTGATTGGAACAAATCATACAGAGCCAATGACACATGTTTCGAATATTGACATGTTTGTTCCGGCGCCTGACCAAGTCGACAATGATGTTGCACACAGCATGATTCAAGATATGAATTCATTTCACCATGGCCCAGTAAATGATGGATCAATTGACTCGCAGTTGTTTGGGCATAAGGCATTGCCCTCAGATCAGGTCTCTTCGATGCCTGAAGCAGGTCAACAAGAACAAAATGTTGTTGATTTAGGCAATGAAGTGTATGGTTTCGCAGAGAACCGTATGGATGAAAATGATGCAAGTCCAAAGGGAGAATTCTCATTCTCTGATGAAGAACGTTCAACCCACAATAAACCAGCCTTCGGAACTGAAGTTGCCGTCGCACCAGTTCAGCAGAGACCAGATATCCCTAAGCTGGTAAATCGTCATCTTCCAGAGCCGGCTCCGTTACAGTCTGTGCGCGACATCAATCCGTTTTACTCCGCTGAAGATACCCCATCTACTTTGTCGCGTTACCAAGAAATGGTTAAGGCTGCGAACCATAGTCTGGGTGCTCTTACTATGAACTTTTCGTTCGGTTCGTCAGGAGGAGGTAATAAACGTAAGAGGGAGGAAAGTGAAGAGAATGAGGAAGAGCAAACCGGCTCAAACGAACAACCAAGACCAAAGTCAGCTCGTACGTTTGAACCAAGGATCCATATTGGAAACAATCCTCAACCAATGCATGAAAACAGGCTGCCTTCTCCAGTGAATTTCATTGGTTTTTCTGATAGAGCGCTGGGCCTCATTAAGGATGAACAAGAGAACAATAGTCCCAACAACAACCCTAACGCCGACCTCTGTACAAATAGCTCTCAGTTAGATGGGGTAGAAAGTGGAAATGCAGAAACTTCTAATCTAGCGAACGAAAAGGATGTCGGCAATGAATCTAAAGATGAGTGTGATAGAATACGGCAAAGCATACCAGTGGATGTACAGGAAAGTGAATCGGCCAAAGAAGATGAGCAACGTGCCGAACCAAACAAATTGGAAGAAAGTAGTCCACGGGAAGAGCAGGAACCTGAAGACCTCATTGAGGGGGACCGTTTAGGAAGGCAAGTTGAGTCAAATACAGACAAGGAAGACCCTGCTCCATTAGACGGCGAGACGGCGTCAGCTGGACTTGACAATGAGCCTACAGAGGAAGCAAAGAATTTGAAGGCCGAACGTTCATCCGAAGCCGAAGAGAAAGATAGGGAAAGCGAGTCGGCCAATGAAGTAGACGATCTTAATCTTCTGAGTCCTCAAAAGGTGAAAAAATCTACTCGTGGACGCCAACCAAGACGAGAGAAGGATGAAGAGGGCGCTGGATCGACGATTGCATCTCGCGTGCTGCGAAGTAGGTCTAGGAGGGCCGAAACTGAAACAGAGAAGACTGCTGACCCGTCACCACCAAAAAAACGAGTCACTCGCTCTATGGCCAAGGAGGCTGACAATAAGACACAACGTCCGTCAGATAGTAAGACCAGAAAAACCACTACTACTAAACAAGGGCCGAAACGCAAAGTAAACCTCAATAAGAGGTGATTTATCACATGGTATTTATTATGGCATAATCAGTAATCTATAGTTGTAGGATAGAACTAGTTTACATTGCACTATTATTGTCCGGCGCTGGCCTCAAGAAATGCAACAAATAGCTACTTTTCTAAAAATTAAACAGTCTATCAACGGCGATCCCAAACCTCTGTAAAGGAATTCATTGCTAAAAGGTTCCATGAGTCTGTCACTGCATTGGATCAAATTGGTACCGCATTTATTACATTAGATGGAAATCTCTTCTGCGGAAGGGTCACTTGTGTGGGTTTTGTCCAGTGAAGTCTAGAGTTCATCTCGTTATACGAAATGGTTTTCCCACATGCTCAATAATTGAGGGGAATCCGGCGCCATCAACCAACCCAATGAACTTCTCAATACGCCGAAACGTCTGAAATAGACCAATATCTGAGCTCTCCTGCGTAATGTTATTCACTTATTTGTATTAATTATGTGTATGTACAGTAAATTGATTCTTATTATTATTATTATCATTATTATTGTCACTGCATTGGCAGTGATACAAGTGAGCGTTGTATAGCAGAAATCTGCTGCTGACACTCAGCTGGCTAGTTGAATGACCCAGATGAGACGGTAAACATGCAATGGTCACTGGTTCAACCGTCATCAGTTAGGGTTATATATAGAACTAAATGGATAGAAGTAAACATTTCTTTCCTACGGTCGGCAGACACCCCTTTCGGTATTGATCACGCTGATCGTTCCTTTTTAAGGAAGAGTACCTGAAAATCCGAAGCTTTGACCAAGGGTTCGCGTACTGCGCGCCGCTCGAGCCAAGTATATATTGCGTCACCTCATAGGGAATGCCGTATTTTGTTCAACCATCTTACAATTGCTATTCTTTTACTTTTTTCTTTCTTTTTTTGCTTTTGACGCTACTCTGGATTTTTATCATCCAAGTCTTTGCAAAATTCGAGTGATGCACCGAGCTATTAAACGTAAGAGTAATGATAATGAACCGAACATGGCTGAAGGTGGAGGGCCATATTATGGAAACGTCAGTCTTAATGGGGATTCCCCTTCTTCCTCTGTCGACACGAATTTTGCGGAATACGAAACTCAAGTCCATAGCTTTGATCTCCGCAGAGTGAAGGATAAAAATGATTTTAGTAACAACATTCATACCGTTCTTGCCAGTTCCAGGAGGGGGGAGGACGTGGTTATCGAGATTCGAAACTGTACAACACTTGAGGAGTTGGAAGAATACTTTGAACAGGCAGGAGTCAGAGGGAGGGTGTATTTTGATAGGCAGACTGGACTGTGTAGAACCATCTTGCGCGGCGCTGCTCATGCAGTAGCCACTTCCTATGCTGAACTATTTCTTCGTGATAGCTTCCGTGAATATGGCGTGGCGTGTATTATTAGCAGGATGCGCTCTACCACGCAGCACTTAAGGAGTGCCAGTTCAGATAATCAGGCTGGACCAAAATATAAGAAGAGGAAGACAGTTACCTCAAGTATGGGAATGGCTGGAGATGGATCTGAATTTCAAACTTGTACTCAAATACAGCAAAAAACATTCGACGTTGATAAAGAACCAGACTCGTCATTTCAACCGTTTCACTCTGATCTTCTTGCTGAGTTGAGAAGGGTGAAACACAATCTGTGGTTAAACATGCTACCAACGGTTGTGATTGAGACGGGTTACTCTAAAACAGGATATAAACTGGAACAAGATCTCTTACAGTGGCACGTCGCAAGCAAACTGGTAGTTGAACAGTCTTTAGCGATGAAGATAGACAAAGAGAGACTAAGCTTGACTGTTTGGCACCTTGATTTCACTGTTGGAAACCTTATAAGAATATTGGACCGCTGTAAACTGACGAAAAAAGAACAGGGCTCCTTACTGCGATGCGCATATCAACGAATAGCTGTAAAAGAAACTGAAGCATTAGGACTAAAGCTTATGCTGGAATGTGAACATGATGACTTGGTCGGCATGCTTATTGCGAACTTTGGCGAAGCCGACTGGCCACAACTGCATAACATGAAAGGGCACTTTAAAAATGCGGATGTAGCGGCAGCTGTGGATGATACTTTAAAGCTCTTAAACGGCCGGAAGAAGAAGCTTGCCGAGGCCTGGAAGACAAAGTTGGAAATTCCATATAATGAAGACTTTGTCACATGCTACAACGTAGTAAAAAGATGCTCAGTAGGAGTGCGAATGTGGTGGTGTGTTCAAGACGGTAAGATGAAAGTGAAAGGTGCTGAAGAAGGGATTAGACTACCAATTAGCTCCTTCATTGGCTTTGAACCAAAGACACAAAAGGTAGTAATATTTTCTAGAGAGCACCTGGAGAAGCTATGGCATAGAGCAACTCGCGCTATTAAAGAAAGCTTGATCCATCTTCCTGTGTCATATGGTGACCTTACAGTAGCGGGTCTAAAGTGGCAAGCTGCACTACATCAGAAAAGGTTAGAGGATCTCAGACCTGACGAACCTACGGGGCAACTATTCATTTTAAACGAGAGCCACGTTAAACGGGGCTCTCTCCTACGTGTGAAGAAAACCCTAGAAGAAAAGAATGGGCGCGAAAATACAATGCAACGGCATAAAAAAAAGGGGGATTTGTTTAGGGTGGTGAAGATTTTGCACAATTCCCGAAGTACCTGGTAATGAGCACCATTAACGATTAATGTTGTTGAGTTGTAATAATTTCGGTGCCCTATATGATAGTGTCTGACTGTGTTGTTATATACATGGGGTTCCTTCTGTGGGGTTTGCGAGTTTACCAGTTCCTTTACAATCAATTGTAATACCTTGCTGACGGAATATTGATGGACTCTGTGTTATTGTGTTTCCTAAGGAGAGGAAGTCGGAAACTATGAAAGAAGGGATTTTGTTCAGAATACTACTAAACCTCAGATGCCGATGCAGAAATTTTGTGTTCATTTCTTTATCTATAGACATTGATTCTAGTATTTATTTACTGGCCAAGTTGGTATATATATGTGTATTTTCTTCCTCTTACCCTCTCAGCTCGATCAGCCTCAATCATCTGGTAATTCAGAAGCTGAACAAGCCCGCAAAGAAGCTGTAAAATGAAACCGAAGTCGTGAAGGAGTGCTTGTTGTAAAGGTGAGGTCAGCAACTACAAAAACTGACTGAATGAGAGAGACAGCTAAGAATCTTGATGAAACAACCGAAAAAGGACTTGCACGGGTCCTGGGAGTAAACTGCTAGACCTCTATCTCTACAGAACCACGATAGGCGGATTCTATTATCATAGCTATATCTCTTACCTCGGCAAACATGTATATCCCAATCTGCCAACAACACAACTTCCTACAGAAGGACACAGCCTCCTATGTTGCTACGAAAGGTTCACGGCTAGAGAAAGAGTGCGGCGACTCAAAGCAATATAGTGTCAAGGCAATAGGGCTCCAATGGTTGGCCAAACATAACTTGCTACTTTCACGAGTTTTTCTATGGTCTCTTGAATTCAATGTTCCATGGAAGAGTAACCTTGCATTCATCTATTGAATGTTGTCACCACTGAAACCGGTGCAGGAGAAAGAAGGCCCCAGAAGAACCTCATTTGGCCAATACAAGCTCCAGTGATCAAACAAAGCAACTTTTCCAACGAAACATACAAATCAACGTCGGACACCGTCTTGACTCTACTTTAGTCCATTACGTTGGTGATCCCCCACATTTTGGATGGTTTTACCCGAGCTCGGCTAAAATACGTTATCTGCCGGGTAAAAGCAGCTCGGCCTACAGGGAGATATTAAGGGCATGTCTTTGATAGACAGTAAACCCTTACATGCTAAGACAGGATTTCTTCTCTGAGATTTCCACAGGACGATGATCGATATTGAATATCCGATAATCCCCTGGCTTGCCAGGAGCTGACTTAGAGGATCACTCCCCCTCTCATCCAGATCGACACGGCAAATACACCGGATCTGGCAGAAGCAAACCCCAGGCGACAATCACAGTGAATTCACCCGACACCTTGTCGCAACAGTTTCGGAGACCACCGGGGGAGCTTGTTGGTTTGGGTTTGGAAAAGCTCGAAGACAGTCAAACAATCTGACTACCTTCTAAGTAATGTCTGACAGGAACTCTTTAATGCTACCTTTTCTTTTGCTGCTAGCGACGGATGCAATTGCGTTCGGTAACAAACTCCCGCGGTTCCTCATGTACCCTGTGCATCCGAACTAGAACACACATGATTGGTTTTCGACCAGGAGAAAAGCCGTTTACTGCCCGAAGTGATCACAACGATAATCATCCCAGAATGAGCTACCAGACTGGATAAAACCGAGGAGGACGGCTAAATTGCGTATTACTTGCATTTTGGCGACCAGAGGTGGCCCATTAATGCGGGGTAGGTGGGGGCATACAAGGCAAAAAGCTATATAAGGCGATAATGGTGCATTCGATTGTCACCAGTTCAATCGATATGCATTTTAGTACATTAAGTTGGACAGTGGCCGGGCTAGCGGCGCTAGCACAGGCGGCGTATCCAGATTGTTCCAAGGAGCCATTGAAGAGCAATGATGTGTGCAATCCAAAGCTGGATCCTAAGCATCGAGCTGCAGCCTTGATTAAGGAGTGGACTTTGGAGGAGAAGATCAACAACACACAAAATGCCTCTCCTGGTGTTCCTCGACTGGGTGTTCCGCCTTATGCTTGGTGGAACGAGGGCCTTCACGGGGTGGCCGATCGGTTTGGTGTGTTCTTTGCTCCACCAGGTGAGGACTTCAGCTTCGCCAGTTCTTTCCCTTCGCCAATTACTATGGGATCTGCCTTCGATGACGACCTCATCTTCGAGGTGGCATCTGCAATTGGTAAGGAGGCCCGTGCATTTGGAAATGGCAACCATTCTGGCTTTGACTATTGGACTCCAAACATCAACCCATTCAAGGACCCACGATGGGGCCGTGGCCAGGAGACTCCTGGTGAAGACCCAATTCACCTGCAACGATATGTTTACAAGCTCTTGAGCGGTTTGGAGGGCGATGATGACGAGTACTTGCAGATTGCTGCCACATGCAAGCACTATGCAGCTTATGATCTCGAGGATTGGGAGGGAATAGACCGATTCCATTTCGATGCCAAGGTCAGCACCCAGGACTTGAATGAATACTACTTGCCAAGCTTTAGGACTTGTGCTAGAGATTTTAAAGTCGGTGCTTTCATGTGCTCTTACAACAGCATTAACGGTGCTCCTGGCTGTGCTAACACCTACCTCTTGCAGGACGTTTTAAGAGACCACTGGGGCTGGGATCGGGACGACCAATGGGTTACCTCTGACTGTGGGGCTATTCAGAACATTTGGCATGACCACAACTACACCGAGTATGACTACCAGGCATCCGCCACCGCCCTTCTCGCAGGAACTGACTTGGACTGTGGCACCACTTACAACAATTCCCTTCTGGAGGCCTACAACAAGAAGCTAGTTAAGGAGAAGGATTTGGACAGGGCGCTCGTTCGACTCTACACTTCCTTGATCCGAACCGGTTACTTTGACCCTGCTGAGGACGTTCCATACAGAAAGCTTGGTTGGAAGGACGTCAACACTCAGGAGACCCAGGAATTGGCCTACAAGGCTGCTGTTGAGGGTATTGTTCTTTTGGATAATAAGGATGACACTCTTCCATTATCCCTGGACAAGTGCGGTAAGGTCGCAGTCGTCGGTCCATATGCCAACGGTACTGAATTGCTTTTGGGCAACTACCACGGAATCCCAGAGTACACAATCAGTCCATTGAATGCTACCCAGAAGCTTGGTTTGGATGTTAGTTTCTATGACCAAATCCCAATGAACGCTACAAACAACACTGGAATTGACGAGACTGTTAAGCTTGCCAAGGATGCCGACACCATTCTCTACTTCGGCGGCATCGACCAGACGATTGAGTATGAGGGCCATGATCGAGACGTTATTGTATGGCCAGAGAACCAACTCAAGTTGATTGAGAAGCTTGCTGACCTCAAAAAGAAGTTGGTTGTTGTTCAATTTGGCGGTGGTCAGCTTGACGACACCCCGCTTCTTAAGAATGACAACGTCAACGCCATTGTCTGGGCCGGATATCCTGGTGAAAAGGGTGGCAAGGCCATTCTTGACATCATTACTGGCAAGGTTGCCCCAGCCGCGAGATTGCCAATTACTCAGTATCCTGCCGACTATGTCAACCAAGTGCCAATGACTGACATGGCCCTTCGACCGTCCGACGACAACCCTGGTAGAACTTACCGTTGGTACGACAAGGCCGTCCTTCCATTCGGCCACGGTCTTCACTATACCACTTTTGAAGTTTCCTGGGCAGACGAGCCAAAGGACTCTTATGACATTACCGACGTTGTTCACCATGCCAAGAAGAGCGCTGAACACATCGACAAGGGCCACTTTGACACCTACAAGGTCTCTGTCAAGAACACTGGTGACGTTGCTTCTGACTATGTCGCCCTTCTGTTCCTCAAGACTAAGAACGCCGGTCCTGCTCCCTACCCACGCAAGACCCTGATTGGTTATGGCAGAGCCTTTGACGTTCAGCCTGGTGAGTCCAAGACTGTTTCCATTGACGTCGAGGTCGGAGCCATTGCTCGTTACGACGAACAAGGCAACGCCGTCCTCTACAATGGTGACTACGGTCTTCAAATCGACCTGGAGGACAATAACGGTCCAACCGCAAAGTTCTCCCTCAACGGAAAGGCCAAGCGCATCGAGGACTTCCCTCAACCAAGTAAGTAAACGACGTATTGAATGGTATCTGAATTATTCTTGCTCCCCTTCGTTTGGTCCCAACCCCTAAGTGGCCCATTTTATTAAGATATACTATTCCCTATTACCCTATCTTGCCCCATCAATAAATAGTCACACACAAGACTTCCCCACAATTACTGGCATTAGCATATCACAACTAATCAAGTCCGTTTTCCCTTTCTGTTGTAAATACTATGATAAACACTACGAACAATTGGTTTGGAGATCGCCGTTTGGACAGCTAGTAATGTCTCAACTTCATCTCCATCTATGAAACCGATCTTCCCTATACGTTGCTGATCTATAATGGTGGCAGGTCACCCAGGCACAAGTACCGCCATCTTTGGCTACAGATTTCTAACACGCATTGCCCAGTAACAATAATAACTAGCCATGATATAATAATTCGTGAACATACATTATAATTGGTAATAACTACTCACGTCCATGTATGTACCAATACCCCTGAAGCCCGAGGAATCTTGTCGCGTTGTATTGATGAGCCAATGCCCAAGTTTGAAACAGTATAGGCCTATTTTTAAATTTTACAATGCGTAACACTCAAAAGTTCATGTATGCCCATGCAAGCCAGTGGCGTGGATATAAATATAAATAACTATAGATCGGAGATCTGGATGAGGGGTCATCGCCTTCCCGATACGGCATTGTTTTGGGCAATCATTACTTGGCAACCGTCGATCCCCCGGAGTGCGCTGATGTTGAAGGGGAGGTAGACATTATTCTATTTTACTTTAACTTATTCTAACTTTTTATTTTTTTAGAACATGCCTCGGCCTCAGCAGTTACAATATGTACGTTCTTGTTGCTGCTATAAATGCTGCACGTTTGCCTCGATGTAATGGGAAGGCTGGCTGGCAGTAGTTGGTTCGAGCGCTGCGCGGCATATGAAGAAAAAAAAACAAAAGAGAAAGGTTATTATTCTAAGGGGCGGGCATGCATTGTTGGGTATAAAAGGGGCTCTGGTAGCCTGTAAATACCAGAGAAATATAGACAGTTAAACAAAATGAAATTCCTGACCACGCTAATTGCATTTGTGGCTGTTGTTAGTGCTGCCGACTTCTATCTCCAAGACTGCGAGGGCACCTTCAAAAATGGCACGGTTGTCCGCCATGTCATGGTGACTTCCGACAGTGAAAGTAGCACAAGCTGTGGATTGACAGACCATGGAAATTTGACCTACACTCGAGGCGGGCCTTTCAATTTCCAGGATGGCAAACATATCATTGGCTGCCAGCTGCATCGAAATGCAGGCTCCGAGTCTAAAGAGCAAGGTTATGCTATTTGTGGCAATGGCAAAAATATCACCCTTTACTACACAGATTCCCGCTCGGTCGATGAATGGGACTGTGGGTCTGCCAAGTACAAATGCAAGAAGGGCGCATTGACGAACAATAAGGACCAAGCGACGTCTCCTGAGCCCAAGAAGTCTTCTGGCAACGAAACTGGCAGCAGCGAGTCATCTTCCACCGCCGATGTTGGCCTTGGTGGTGCAATGAACAACATTGTCAGCTACAACCTGTTGGTGCTCGGCCTTGTTGCATTTGCATGTTTATAGATAACTAATACACTAATCTTGACATAATAATATATATATAACTTTGCAAAGTGGGTATATAATAATCCATCTAGTAACGGACAACACGCGTTTTGCCTTCGTACTACTCGGAACCTACTTTCTCAGTGAGGTAGCCAAGGTACAACGAAAGCCAGGTAATCGTTGGGTTCCTCTCTACAGACGAAAAGTACCTAATTGAAGTGGGCCGAAATATTGCCGAAACTCCGTCATTAGATACAGTCAAAGTTCCGTGTTCATACAGGAGTAAATTGATTATTATTATTATTATTGCACCAGTAGTACAGAGCTATGGCGTCAGATATAGGGAAAAACAATCCAACAACACTCCCCCCCGCCGCCAGCTAGTATGTGGCCTGTAAAACTCAGTAGTCGTTGCCCATATTTGCAAATAGAGAAAGGGGCAAAAAGAAAGGGGCTACTTTAACTTTAGAGTTAACTTATCTATATCATCTCCAAAATTTCCTTTTTGGGAAGTCACGTGACCACGAAAGCCTAACACTTATCTGATACACAATTTGTAAAAATCGCATGTACGGTCATACCAACAGGGCAACACTTTCTCTCGTTCGATCGGACACAGTTAAGCCTGTTAGGGCCATATTCAGTAGCGCGGTCGGAGACGACGCGCGAACGGATGGTACTGTACATTTTTGCTGCTTTTTTGGACTTCAAGCATACAGAAAATACTGGTGGTCTTGGTAGAGTCCCCATTTCTTGGACGTTTTGCCATGTTAGGCTCTGGGCAAGCCCCTTCCCCATATTCCGGTCTCGCTGTATCTGAACCCCTATAGTCTCAGAAAGAGCAAATTTCGTACACGAGATAAGATTGTGGTAGTACACTTTCTTTCTTTCTTTCTTTCTTTTTCCCACACCCCCTTGCTACGCCTATCAATATCATGATCCTCTCTTCTCTTTTTTGTCCGTTGCTTAGCTTGGAAAGTTCGGAGTGGAGTTATAATTCCGCAGCCGCGGCGCGTTAAGACATTTCTAATAATTTAAGAGTGTGCGGCTTGCACAGGGTTCGCAGAGATTTCTGAGCCTTTGTGATTACTAGAGTGCGGCTGAATCTGAGGAGAATATATAAGAAGAACGGAGCAAGCGGTTCTGGTGCAGTTTCTGAGACCAAAGGTAAAAAGAAAAGAAAGGAAAAGCCGCTTAATTCCATAATGCCCACTTATAAGCTGTATTCTGCACCAGGCTTCTCTTCTTTGACGGCGCATATTGCGTTGGCGGAAGGCGAATTCGACTACGAAATTGCCACGGTTTCCATGACTGATGAAGGAGTGCTGATGGTAGGTGACAGGCCATTGACTGACGTCAACCCAAAGGGCCGTGTTCCTGCTCTCGAGGTTGATGGAGGAAAGGTACTGACGGAAATTCCAGTGATCACTCACTATCTCCAGTCTCAGGCACCAGACAAGCTCTATTTCCCGGAAGGAGAGGAAAGATGGGTCGCATTTTCAGTTTTCAATTTCATTGCCACGGACCTCCACAAAGGTATGACCTTGTACTTCTTGCCGTATATTTCTGACGAAGCCAAAGAGGCTCACAAAGCTTATGACGCCAAGAGAAACTTTGGCTACCTCAATCAATTGCTCGAAGGCAAATCCTATCTCTTCGGCGACAAGGCCTCCATCGTGGACTACTACGCCTATGTGATTTCCACTTGGACATTCCTGCACAAAATCGACATTTCCGAGTTCAAGAATATCACGGAATTTGGCAAGCGAATGGAGGCACGGCCTGGCGTTCAAAAGGCTCTTAAAGAGGCAGGTGTGGAACCCTGCTTTAGTTAGTCTGGTTATTTAGATAATGTACTATGGGACTGTTGTATTTATTAATGGCGAGATCACGTGATCTGACCGGATTGCGGACTGCGGTCCGTGGCCGTGTGTTGTATGAGCTTGCAAGTGTGGGGGTATTAAGAGTATAAAAGGGGTTTTGGACGCAGAATGCTACTATAGAAGACAGCCATGAGTACTCCATCTTTAGAGAGAGTGAATAGCCTGTGTGGCAACAAGTTTGAGACCAAGAAGGATCTCCAGGACGCCTTCAACACGCTATTTGAGCCATTAGTGTCCCGGTTCACGCCGGGCTGTGCCAGAGTGCAATTCGACGGTAGCGGGGCGATTTTTGACCGGGCAGCCATAGATTTAGAGGGCTTTGCTCGTCCACTGTGGGGAATTGTGCCCTATGTTCTGGGCGGTGGCAACTTCAAGCATTGGGACCTGTATGTGAAGGGTCTAGAGAACGGGACTGACCCTGCCCATCCAGAATATTGGGGAGATATAGGAAACATCGACCAACGACAAGTGGAGCTTGCTGCCTTGGGATTTGCGCTGTTCTACGTACCAGAGTACATTTGGGAACCATTGAGCGCGAAGGGAAAGAAGAATGTATCCAATTACTTAATCTCTGGACGCAATAATGAGTATCCCGAGTGCAATTGGAAGTTCTTTAGAGTGCTGGTTGACCTGGGGTTGCAAAACGTTGGGGTTGAAGTGGACCAAAAGATGACTGAAGATTATCTCAATGACCTCGAGAATGCCTATGTTGGCGAGGGCTGGTATCGCGACGGCGTGGTAAAGGATGAAATGTTGCGCATTGACTACTACAATCCGTTCGCCATGCATTTCTATGGCCTGATTTACGCCATGGCTAATCCAAAGGACACTCGACGGGCAAGGTTGTTTCAAGATCGTGCAAAGGAGTATGCCAACCAGTATATTCATTGGTTTTCCGACGACGGAGCTGCCCTACCTTTTGGTCGCAGTTTAACTTATCGGTTCGCCTGCGGCTCCCTCTGGGGTGGATTCGCTTTTGCAGATAACGAGGCTTTACCATGGGGAGTTTTGAAAGGCCTATACCTTCGTCACTGGCGGTGGTGGGCCAAGCAACCGATGATGCGTCTGGACGAGAAGATCCTGCCTGTCGGCTATTCCTATCCAAACGTCTTGATGTCGGAAATGTACAATTCTCAAGCATCGCCTTATTGGGCGTTCAAGCACTTTATTGCGCTCGCCCTGCCAGCTGATCATCCATTCTGGACGGCTAAGGAGGAGCCAATGCCAAAGTTTAACGATCCTGTCACAATGAGCGTTCCTGGAATGATCACTACACATTCTCCGGGGAATACGGTTGTTCTCTCTTCGGGTCCGGAGCGAGCGGGTATGCCTGCTGTGGCCGAAAAGTACTGTAAGTTTGCATATTCCACAAGATACGGCTTTAGCATTGAGTATGACGAAAGACGCTTCCCCATTGGGGCTTTTGATTCGATGATTGCATTATCCGATGATGGCTCTCATTATAGGATCCGTGAACGATCCACAGTTGCCAAAGTGGCTCCGAACCTCCTATATTCCAAATGGGAGCCTTGGAAGGATGTCCAGATTGAAACGTATCTATATTCGTCTGGCCAATGGCATGTCCGGCTTCATAAGATCGCTTCTCCAAGAGAACTAACCACAACTGAGGGAGGCTTCTGTATCCCGCGTCTGGACTTTAACGGAACGGGAGAATCTGTTGACAAAACGTCAGCCTATGCCACCAGTGATACAGGTGAGGAGCACGAGTTTACCGGAATTGTCGATTTGTCTGGTAACCGAACTGCCCGTATTCACAAACCAGAGGGCAACACCAACCTCATTTTCCCGCGAACTGTCGTCCCTCAGCTACAAGGAACAGTGCCGGCCAACAAGCCCACGGTATTTATCACTGCAGTGTTGGCAAATCCGGGACCAGGCGCAAAGGACGCATGGAAATCTCCTCCACAACCCCCTGAGCTACAGGACCTTGAGGACCAAATCAGCCGTAATGGCGATATCGTTGGTATCTGGAAAAGGCAGTTGGCCTAAGCATCTTGAGGCTTTAAACCGGTGTTTCAGCTACTCGAAGGCTATATTTATCAGTTTATAAAGGTTCCACAGATTTCGTATTACAAAGCGAATATTGAAAGATTACTAAAACCCCGGGGTGAATTTCTACATTGGTCTGCATTTTAATTCCCATTACCACAATGGGGCCATAATCAGTCCTGGAGCGTGACCAGTAATTACATAAGCAAACGGCGTCTAAAGGAGATTTCAGAAAAGCATAAATAGGAGCAGTTGCCACCATCAAGTTCACACCGGAAATGTCTTGCTATACATGCTAATCTTTCTCAATCCGTTGAAGGCTGGCCACCTACTTAAAGGTATAGACCTATAGTCCAACAGAATTCCAACACCTCTCTCTGGTAGGGAATCATAAAGCGCGTCGCTCCCTCACCTTAAGGCAGGTCAGGCCGGGCAAGGCATAATCGGAAATTTGCGGAATTAGCCTTACGGGCACGATAACAACCGGGCGATAATGAACAGGGCGATCCCCAGAATCTTCTGCAGGGTACCATAAACTTCAATTATCGTGCGCATGGGCACCCTTTCTGAGATGAAAGGGACTGTGTTGAAGCCACATTTCAATTTTAGCAGGCATGATAAACCAGAACCCTTTGCGCTTTCTGATTCGTCGACTTCGGCTGATACGCTCCCTGGCCCTCTCTTCCAATGAAAAGCCCTCGCGCCGCCCGCGACAATCTCCTACGCATCTGCTGTGCATGCATGCATATATGCAGGCTTACAAGACAGAATGCCGCCGAAGATTTTGCACCTCTTGCACTTGTAAAAGTGCAATTGGGCGGCAGAACTTCGCAGTCCAGCGTAAAAAGTAGAGACTGTCAGCTGACTAGCTGTATTCCTCGGGGAGACGTATAGTTTATGTGTGCGGTATTACTGGTTGGGTGATAAAACGGCCTTACGCACGGCTGCTTTGTTTGTTGGGTTGTTGCGCAGACCCGGAAATATATATAGCAGACATCTCCCACCTCATCAGAACCACAACATTCGGTCAAGAATAGTCACGCAATTAGCAAGAATGTCTCTCCAGAACAAGCTCACCCTCAAGGATCTTTCTCTTAAGGACAAGAAGGTCTTCATCAGAGTTGGTAAGTTTTAGTTAGAATGAAATATTTCTGGGGTCGTCCATTACAAGCAATCCATTCCCATAACCTACATGGCAATTGCAGTTCTGAGCATTAACGGAGATGATTGTGAGTCTAGCACGTTTTATCTAGCCGCTCTACCTTTTTGGTTTTTGCACGAAATCAAAAAAGGAAGTCTCCAAGAACTATACCTCTATTTTGCTGAGCAACAAACGGCCAAACGCGAATTCACGTTATTGCTTCCCGAACTTCCCCTCTGTTGCAAAATACTAATTCGTGTCTATAGATTTCAACGTTCCACTTGATGGCAAGAAGATCACCAACAACCAGAGAATTGTTGCTGCTCTTCCATCGATCAAATATGTGAAAGAACAAGGTGCTAAGGCCATCATCTTGGCCTCTCATTTGGGCCGACCAAATGGCGAAAAAGTTGATAAGTACTCTTTGGCTCCAGTTGCTGAAGAATTGAAGAAGCTTCTTGATACCGATGTCACCTTCCTCAAGGACTGTGTTGGCAAGGAAACCGAGGATTACGTTTCCAAGGCTTCTGGCGGCGAAATCATCCTTCTTGAGAACCTCCGATTCCACATTGAGGAGGAGGGCTCCGCCAAGAAGGATGGCCAAAAGGTCAAGGCCGATGCTGACAAGGTTAAGGAGTTCAGAGCTTCTTTGACCAAGTTGGCCGACGTTTACGTTAATGACGCTTTTGGTACTGCCCACAGAGCCCACTCTTCTATGGTTGGCTTGGATGTCCCAGAGAGAGCTGCCGGTTTCCTCATGTCCAAGGAATTGGTCTACTTCGCTAAGGCCCTGGAGAACCCAGACAGACCATTCTTGGCAATCTTGGGTGGTGCCAAGGTTTCTGACAAGATTCAGTTGATTGACAACCTTTTGACCAAGGTTAACATGTTGATCATTGGTGGTGGTATGGCTTTCACTTTCAAGAAGGTTGTTGACGGTGTCGAAATTGGTGACTCTCTCTATGATGAGGAGGGTGCCAAGATCGTCAAGGGTCTTGTTGAAAAGGCCAAGGAGAACAATGTGGAGTTGGTTTTCCCAGTTGACTATGTCACTGCCGACAAATTCGACAAAGATGCTAATGTTGGAAGTGCCACTGACGAGGACGGTATCCCATCTGGATGGCAGGGTCTTGACTGTGGTCCAAAGTCTATTGAACTTTACAAGTCTGCTATTTCCAAGGCTAAGACCATCGTCTGGAACGGTCCTCCAGGTGTCTTTGAATTCGAGAAGTTCGCCAAGGGCACTAAGGAAACCTTGTCTGCTGTGGTTTCCGCTTGCTCGGCTGGTTCTACTGTCATCATTGGTGGTGGTGACACCGCCACTGTGGCCAAGAACTATGATGCTGAGGACAAGGTCAGCCACGTCTCCACTGGTGGTGGTGCATCCCTTGAATTGCTCGAGGGTAAGGACCTCCCAGGTGTCACTGCTCTTTCTGAGAAGAAATAAATTATATAATCTCGCAAGAAATGTATATGACTTTAACATAATCTGGATCTCCATTAGTAATGCAGAGCAAAATCACGGGTTCCGTTCAGTCGGTGCCCGGTATTGAACTCCCAGGATTTGAAAGATGCGTTCTTCATCTGCAGCCTCTACAACATCCTTCTCAGAGAGCTCCTCATCATTCTTGGACTTGACTGTTGTGGACCCAGACGGTCGTTTGTACAACCCTCTTTGGTTTAGCTGATAGCCCTTGTGTTGGGCAACTGTTCGGATACTGCGGTTAAAAAGATCGTTTCCGGTGTAATAAATAAGTGCTGCTCCTCTTTCCTTCCAAGGAACCAGCAAAAAGTCCAGTCGTCGCCATTTAGGGTCTCCAGGGATTACCGATGCTCCATACCACTTCGTTCGATCTTGATTCGGACCAGAGAGAGAACAAACGATAAACCCAGTTGACTCAAGATAGCCAATCAACTTATGGAGGATTGGTGTCAAGTCGTTCAAAGAAGCGTTCTTCTTAGTTATAATAATATCAATATCGCCGCAATCTTCTTGTCCTCGCCGAAAAGAACCCATCGGTATAGCCTCGGCTAAGGAGTCAAACTTATTCAATGCTTCTTTAACAAGGGAATAGTGTTTTTCAACGATATGACGAGACATACGCTCATTAAAATCATCATAATGTTCAATTCCTATCTTTTGTGAACTTGACAGATCGGGCCGTTTCTTTGCATCTTCTAACGTTCGTACGCCATCAGCATACCATTTCTTGGCAGTTGTGGCCCCAACTCCATGAATCTTAATCAACATTTCCAATGTTTGTGTCATAGGATCACGCTCGGCTTCTTCAAGCCTTTGCAGATGCCCTGTTTTTACAATTTCTTCGATCTTCTTCGAAAGTCTGTCTCCAATCCCAGGGAGCTTTTTTGCCTCCTTTGCAGTTGTAATTTGGTGGTCTTGCCGCTTTAAAGTTGCTATAGCCTTCCTATAACCCTGAGCTCGCCATTCATCCTTGGTATTTTGGTAATGTTCCAACATCATTGATAATAATTTGATCACTCGTTCATTTGGGTTCTTTTCGTCCTCACCAGCAGGGAACACGTTCTTGTCCATACACATATAATTACTGATCCAATCACCTTTTTTCTTTGGCCCCTGGCCGTTATCCTCTCCTTCGTCATCGTCAGACATATACTGTTCTACCTCTTGGTGCAGTCGATTCACTTCAATTGCTCGCTCAAATAAACTTTCAGGGGTGTTATTAGACTTGCTAGTAGTTTTTGCGTTCATTTGGTCCTTATTTTCGTTATCTTGGAAATCCTCCTCAGCTTCGTTTTGGCCAGATGCGGCTGCCAATTTCTGTCGCTCTCGCTCTTTAAACGAGTCATTGGCCTTGCTGTCCTCGACAGAATAATATTCATCATTATCATCTAGAGTTCTGCCTTTTTCAATGCAGTCTGAGGGGAAATTGTCTCTGATAACTTTTACGCTTGCTGGAAGTTGCTCAATTTTCAAATTGCTCAACACATCCTTCTTGGTCCAATTTTTTCCCACAATTATATGTGTCACATTGTCATCCAAACTGTCACACACTTCGGCTCCATGATTTTTGAACGCTTTTGCTCTGGTTTGTGCCATTTTGCTCCGCTTCCTCGGTACTGGCAAAATCCGAAATCCGTCTAAAACTCCTCCGACCTTTCGTTTCTTGCGGCTGCCTTTTGAATCATGGCTTCTGGTTCGCTTTGAAATGTTGGCATCATCATCCTGCGACGCCAATTGGTCCTGTGATTCGAAGAAATCTTCGATCTCTTTATCCACCATTGTTTGACAAAGAAGTAAGCAAATCTTGCTACAACCCAAATTCGAAACCCTACTTGATCCCAATATGCTTATGTAATCACTGTGGGGAAAGTCGTAGGAAAAAAATAGTCTGTAGACAACTCACTTTATGTTGATTTGGATAGATGGATGGTTTAGGAACATGTTTTCTGAAATCCATTTCAGTTTAGTGTTGAGTAAATATACTCAATGGCTACTGGTTTCGAGAGTGGTATAATAAAGTGTTTAAACTAACAACAATAACCAAAAGAAGTTTGGCACTACCTCAGAGTACAGAATCACGATTGAAGGGTCCCTAATATACTGTATAAGACAGTTACTATTCTACGTTGCCATTTCCATGCTGCAATAAGGTGGAATCCAGCTCACGCCTTCAGTAATATAATTAATGTAATTTATGTAATACGCCATGGGTTAGGGCATAGAAGCGATCTGGGAACGGCGGGAAAGTGGTGATGGGGTAGAGAAGCCCAGTTGGGAACGAGGTTGGGGAGAGAAGCCATGAAGGAGGAAGCCTTGCGGAGCGCTACAAGCACTCCAGTGCCGGACGAAAGTTCTTCTGAGGAGAAACGAGTATTAGGACATGCGAGGACAGGGAGTAAAGGGGGACGACGATCGAGACGATCCAGCAGTGCTTCACGGCCGCCGAGTAGAGGTAGGAACGAAATTGATTTGTTACCACCAAACTCTTCGGCTCAGGTTTTCCGAAACCTGCTCATTCTAGAAGAGAGCTTAAGAGAACAATATAAGGAATTGTCGCTGAGTCGACGAAAACACGTTGCCTTTTTTCTGTTCCTGATGAGTGGGCTGGCATACTTTTTCTACACAGTTTTTGTGCAACCGTCGATCTACGGCCTGTTTTCCTTTCTTCAGAGAGTGGGTTTCCTCGCAAGTGTAATTACGATGGGTCTGTTCTATTTGACCGGCTTGTATTCCAAGACATTTGTGGAGTACCCGAGATTTATATACTCTACCAACAAGGGCTTACGGGCGTTCAATATAAAACTAGTCAAGCTGCAAAAAAGTTGGCGAGAGAGGATAATACGGCTGTGTTGGGACCCGAGTTATAGTGACAGACCAGGAGGGCTAGTCAAGATTGTACTATCTACGAGAATGTTTACCCCGGAGACTATAGAGGGTTGGGAGATCTATCGACAAGAGTACTGGGAAAGAGAAGTCGACCGGGCAGCAAAGCGTCACCAAAGGACACAGTCTGCTGATGGGACAAGGAGGCCGAATAGGAAGCGTGCACTGTCCAACAGACCGAATCGGGGTCTTGGGTTGAGCGAAAAGTAGTAAGTGTAATCGGATCATTGAGGGTCCTCCCTGTCGTTTTTGCATGAGTTATGGATTTAGTTTTGGTTGATTTCAGATAGAGATGACGGATTCCTGTGATAATGCTTTGGATGCTTGATGTCGACCGCACATGTGTTAATATAATAGTTGCCGTCTAATTGTGCCAGTCAGAAGCGATAATTGTATAACTCGACTGTTGATGAATGAAATGTTGACTTGTTCTTCCCGCTTTCGGAGAAGCTGGTCAGTAAGAACTTGGCCGCCCTATGAAGTAGTAATTGCTTTGAATAGCCCTCGAACAAGTAAAGTGTTTTCCTTGAAGAATTTCTCCGTTCATAAGCACAATCCCTTCCTGTCGCTAAATTTAGAACTGTCATGCCAAGACTTGTTGCTGCGTTCGGTATGTAAGCTGCTGATCACAGTCCATGGGGCACATATAAAAGGATAATGTTCCCCCCTAAGAAGGTTATTTAGGACAGCTAAAGGATAAAGGATGGGTAATTGTTGCGAGTCGTTCTAACAAGTTAAAACAAGTTTATGCCTCAACGGGGTGTATTCCATTGGCGCTTTATCTTTGTTTCCGTGAATTGTATATGAGGTTATCATGGTGGTCAGTAACAGCTCGCCTACCAGACGGTCTCCTACTTGTTGTTCTACCCTATTTCTCCCTATTCTTAAGGCTGGATTTTTTTACACTGACAGTCTCAAGCTTAGGCGAAAGGTTACTCCAAATTTCGACTGTAAGCATTGCAAAATGTCGACACGCCCACATTGCTGGCCCATTGAAAAGAACAAGAGCGTTAACGCTATACTCTCTCTCTTGGATGTTGTGGTGATGCTACTTAAATGTGACGAAATATGCTGAAACTTCGCCAAATGTTGCTTTTCATTATATTCACTAACCACAAAATGATACAAGGACTTTGCTAAACGATCTAAGCCCCTACTGACACCCGGGTACGACGACTTCTAAACGAATTTGAGCCCGGAAAAACTAATGCCGGTTTTGTTGAGGATGTGATGTCATTGGGGAGGGTAGCCTATCAAAGTGGTTTCTGGCGAGGTCAGTCGGAAGAATAAGGTCCCAACCACTGAGGTTTGACGATTACAAAGAAATTTACAAATCTTGATGGCCAACTAGGGGACGCTAATTGGATACAAACATGGCTGATACGGGTCCGATATTCACTACAGTGGGTGGGAATTCTGCCACTTCAATTTCAGCCGACGATTTGCTCAACAAGAGGCCGCAGCAAGCTCCGTCAGAGCACAAGCGGATGGAGGCAGAGATCGCGGCGAAGAGTTTGTCGCAGACGGCCAAATCCTATGCAATGGTCCTTGTCCGGATCTTACTGTTGCAGATTGTCGGAATTGTCCTGTTCAGCCGGGGGTTTTTACTTTCTAGACCAGTGTTTGAGGACAAATCAACTTGTGCCGAGCTTCCGATTGAGGGCCCCGTAAAGGGCACCTGCTGGCATCCGAAGGCTTTTGATCGAGCTGTATTTGTCATTATAGACGCGTTGAGGTACGATTTTATCATCCCCCAGGAAGATGACACTGATGTGTATTATCATAATTCTCTGCCGTATTTATATGACATGGCCAAAAAACACCCAGAAAATGCCTTCTTGACAAAGTTTATGGCTGATCCGCCAACCACAACACTTCAAAGACTCAAAGGCTTGACCACAGGATCACTGCCTACATTTATTGATGCGGGTTCAAACTTTGCCGGCTCTGAGATTGAAGAGGATAATTGGATTTCTCAGCTGACAAGCTTGGGTAGGAAGGTGGCTTTTATGGGTGATGATACGTGGCAGGCGCTATTTGGTAACCATTTTAATACGTCGCATCCATACGATTCTTTGAATGTGTGGGATTTACACACGGTCGACAACGGGGTTATTGAACATATATTCCCCACATTGAATGGTAAGTATGGCTCCTGGGATGTGGCAATTGGTCACCTACTAGGAGTAGATCATGCTGGCCATCGATATGGTCCGAATCACCCGGAAATGCGATCTAAATTGCAACAAATGAATCAGTTTATTCAGGACGTTGTGCGAAAGATAGACGACAGAACATTGTTGGTGGTGATGGGCGACCACGGAATGGATCCAAAGGGCGATCATGGTGGAGATAGTGTTTTGGAGCTGGAGTCGACCTTGTGGATGTATTCCAAGAAACCCTTTTTTGGTAAGCCAATTGAGGACTATAGGGAACGAACAGTTTCGCAGATTGACCTGGTTCCTACAGTCTCCTTGTTGTTAGGTGCTCCAATTCCCTTCAATAACCTTGGATTCCCCATCACTGAGGCGTTTATTGGACCTAAGAAACAGCCGAATTATGAAAATTTGAGCCGGGTTAGTAAATTAACGGCTGGTCAGATTCATCGATACATGAAAAAGTTTGGTATTGATACCGACGCTGAGAGCTCTTTTTGGGAAACTTTGAAAAAGTCATCCCTGAATGATGCAGACACTGCACAGAGGTGTCAGGAATTTGCTAGGACTATCTTAGACCAATTCCGGGCAAAGTGGGTACAATTCGATATTCCTTCTATTTACATGGGTCTGGGCGTACTTGTTTCCACGTTAGTTACCGTCCATGCTTTTTATTGCAATTTGTGTGAGAGTGATGTGAAGGGAAATTCGTATACCGCCTTCCTTGTTGGCTCAGTTTTTGCAGCCTTCGGCTACTTTGTTGGACAGTTAGTTCCCACCGTAAGTGGCCTGGAACCAATGTACATGGCTGGTTTGTTTATGGCCGTTGGGCTGATTTCACTATCTCTGCCGTGGGTTGTTAAACGGCTCTGCGTTCGGCCATCCGGTGTGAAGTTGTGGAACGCATTTGCGGTACTCCTTACAGCAATCCATGCTCTGTCTTTTACGTCAAACTCGTTTACCATTTGGGAAGACCGAATCCTTCACTACTTGCTGGTGTCGTTCGGTGTCGCCATGTTTTCTGCCTCGTTCCGACTCGAGAATATTAAAGAGAGAACAATTGGCGCATGGCATGGTGCCATGTTTGTCATACTTACCAAACTTGCTTCATTGTCGACTTTGTGCAGAGAAGAGCAGGGGGAACTTTGCCGTACCACATTCTACAGTTCAGAATCATCAGTAAATTCGCCATACACAATTGGTGGTCTGGTTATCATTGCATTTGCGCTTCCCCAAATCGTCAAGTCCTTCTACAGGACCACTGCGAGCTACGTCGGTCCTGCAACCATTTGGATTGGATGGGGTCTGTGCGCAACCATTCTTACTGTTGCGTGGTATTGGATATTGGATGGTTTTGACACTTATTCCTGGCCCCTCCCTAGCTTTGTTGACCCAGACACTCTTCATTCGGCCAAACTGGCAGTCGCACGCATGGTTCTTGGAGCTACTCTGGTAGCCGCCAACTACGGATGGTATTCCGGCGCCCTCTGTGTTAAAGTAGACGTCCAACGAAACGGTCAGGACGGTAAAGTACATGCGGCCATACTTGGATACTCTAATATTTATGGCTCGTATTACTTCCTACTCGTTGTCAACATTTTTGGGGCAATACTCATCTTCAACAAGCCTCTCGCCGGGGTCATTCTTTCACTGTTGCTGTACCAAACTCTGACTCTCTTGGAGCTTGTGGACATTCACGATTTGAAGGGTTCATTTATTGGCCCTGTTGTTCTCGGTTTACTTGGTTCGTCGTACTTTTTCTCTACGGGTCATCATGCAACCATCCCAGCAGTTCAATGGGAAGTTGGTTTCATTCCAACGTCGACCATCACCTTCCCTTTTACACACCTAGCCATTCTTGCCAACACCCTGGGCCCTGTTATTCTGACCGTGTTAGTGGGCCCGCTGCTTGTGAGTTGGAAAACAAGCCCCTCACAAGACCCAGAACGATTCCATGGCCAGCAGATTACCGCTCTCCTGGGAGTTGTTCTCTACCACTCTATTATTTCTATTACATCAATGATATGTGCCTTCTATCTTAGACGCCATCTTATGCTTTGGAAGATATTTGCCCCACGGTTTATGTTAGCGGGAGTCACATTGGCGGTTGTTGATGTGGTAGCTGTTATTGCAGCAACAGCTAGTGCAAGAGTGACCACTTATATCAACGGAATCTTTAACAAGCCTGTAAATTAGCACATAATGTCATTATTTACTAATCACTGCCCTCATAGCGCATTCCCAAGCCATGTGTCTAACAATTAACATTATAAATAATACATAGAGATATATAGATTACTGGTCGCCATGAGGCATGTTCAAAAGCTCGCCCAAGTCAGCATCGTTCATTTGCACGTCGTGATCAAGCATGTTCATCATATCTGATCCCGTTCCCATGGGGTCGTCCCCTAGGTCCATGCCGTTGTGTTGCAGTTGTAGACTATTATTTTGACCATTTTGCTGTTGCTCCTCTTGTTGTTTTCTTCTAGATTCTTCTTCCTCCTGCTCTCTGCGCTCCTTCTCCTCCCGTTCTCGCTTCTCCCTCTCCTCCTGCTCGCGTTTCTGCTGCTCCAAATGGCGGGTGACTTCCTCAGGCTGTTCCTTGGGTTCAGGTAAGCCCAGATCAGTACCAATTCGTCGAGCACGCTTCTTTTCAATGACCGAATGGCCTGGACACTTGCTCTCCAGCTGCGAAGTCAACTCCTTTTCAATGCTTTCGTCGCCACTGCCAAACTGCTCTCGTAATTTGGCAATGCCCTCATTGTAGAACTGAGTCAACGAGTTTTGTCCATCCTCTCCATCCTCCTTCTCCAGCTCTTTAACCTCGTCCTCTACTTCCTTCAACCGCTTCTGCAGAGCCTCGGGGTCGTTGAAAGTCCAATCCTTGGTTTCCGCTGGAATCACCTTGGGCGGCACAATTCTACGCGTGTCCACAGCAGATCCTAAGACTAATTCCATCCATTCATGATAACGCACATACCGAACGCTGGCCACGTCGCGTAAGCTGATGGAGTCGAGCTCATCTCCAAGTCCGCCGGCTTCGTCCAGGTCTTCGCCATATGGGCCCTTTGCGGCCGCTGGCCGAGGTGGCGGCGGAACAGCACCCGCTCTATACTGTTGCTGCGCTTGCTGCTGTGCCAGTGGAGGTGGTTGGGTCATTCGCGTGGCCATTTTGTGTGCTAACAAGTGCTGAGGACAGCTTCGAAGGGTGTCTTTTTTTCCAAACTCCCAACCGCGCAAGACGCGATCACCACCCTAACCCTGTACGGATGACTGGAATTTGATCAAGTCTTGCTTAATTTTTGGCCAGCTATCCAATCATCTGGCCGATACGACTCTCTCTGGGGGCATGGGAGTAGCTACTGCCGGGCTCAAAGCGCCAGTGTGAAGAAAGCTTGGGCGTCCAGCCTTTTGGCCCGCAGGGGAATCGGACGAGTAGGAGCTGTTCGTGCGTTTGAAGGACTGGAGTTGGGCATAATCGAGATAGACAAAACTAACTAATAAATTTACAAATATTTGTATTAATTAGTAATGGGTTTAGTTTGACTGATCGTAAAAGTTGCCCCTTTTGGAGCATCGGCGTCGGAGTGAAGGCAGACCGATCCGGGTTTTGTTTCGCAACAGAGATTAATAAGCGATTTGAAATAACCAGATCGGGCTGACAAATGGGGTTTGACCCGGGGATTTTGAATCGATTATAAAAAGGGGGACCTTGGCCGTTTTTTAGGAGGATAAGAAAAATAGATTCGATTTATATCAACGCAAAAATGGGCCGCTCAGGATTCAATAGTTCAGTCAATGTTACCCATATCGGGACAGCAACAGCCATCCTTGAAATCGATGGTGTTAGATTTCTGACAGACCCGTTCTTTTCTCCTGCTGGAACCCAATTTGACATGGAGATTGTGGTGCTCGAAAACACCGAAGATCCTGCCCTCCGTCTTGACGAGCTTCCTCCAATTGATGCTGTGTTGCTAAGTCACGAAGATCATCCCGATAACTTGGACGACCTCGGTCGCCGTCTGCTGGATGGCCGTCATGTGTTTACGACTATGGATGGTGCAAAGAACCTTGCTCCTCGCCCGGCAGTAAAAGGCATGCAGCCATGGGAATCCACCACCGTCACCTTGAACGGTAAGACGTTTGAAATCACTGCAATTCCATGTAAGCATGTTCCTGGTGGGGAATGTATCGGCTTTGTTTTGACGACTGACAGTTTCGGAACTGGTGAGAACGGCAAGAAAAATGGAATTTACTTCACCGGAGACACCGTTTACATTGACGAATTTGAAAGGATCGCCGAGGAATTCAATATTGTCGCCGCTCTCATGAACCTTGGAAAGGCCAGAGGCAAAATCCCAGAGGGTCAGCTGCAAATCACAATGGACGGTAAGCAGGGAGCCAAGTTGGCTAAGACACTTGGTGTGGACTGGATTGTGCCTATGCATTACGAGGCCTGGCATCATTTCACTCAGTTTGGCAAGGAACTAGCCAACGATTTTGAAGAAGAAGGAGTGGCCGACAAAGTTCGCTGGTTGAAACGGGGTGAAGCTGTAGAAATCGTCTAAGACATACAATTATGTAACTTGTATATTAAACCAGGATTGTATAACGTGTGATATGCAGACATCAGTAGCTGTATTTTTAAATACGAGTCCTCAGATAGAATGGCCATATTAGGCTCGTTGGTTGTTTTAAGGACGTTATCCGGACTTATATATATGTATGGGGTGCTTCTTGCATACATGCTGACCTTATATGGTACCTACCCATTCATCAAATAGACAAACAGAGTTTTCAGTAACTCGTGCATTCTCTTCAGCTCCAAAGGAAACGAACCTAACTCAATTACAGAACTTAGTTTATTAGATTAATAGTATCTCTCACGATATTCATTATAGCCGTAGCGACGATAGCGTTCGTCGTCTCTCCAGTCATAGCGGCCGTAATCCATCCTCCTGCCTCTATTGCCGTAGTAATCAGCAGAGGTCGCAGGTCGACTAGTGTAACGAGTCCGGGACGGCGAGCGAGGTGATCGCGGAGGCGGGGGCAAAGATGGAGACGAAGATGAATGCTGATGATGTGGTCTATAGAAACGAGAGTATCTGTGACGGTATTCGTCCTCTTCTGATGGAGGTGGGAGTGGAGGAGATGGATATCGAGGCGCAGGAAGCGGCGGTGCCAGCTGCTCATCAAATGCTGGTTTGCTATAAATGCTTTGTTGTCTCGTTCGTTTAGCACTGGCTTGAATAGCGGCCGTGCCGGGTTCAACAGGGTCGACCTTTAGCTCACCGCGGTCGACAATATCAAGGCCCTTGTCTCGAAGGAACGCCGTTAGAGCTTGAATGACATCTTCAAGTCCAACTGAATGTTCCTGAGAAAAGGACAAAACGATGCGATGATATCTGGTTGGGGGTGAATTCGAACCATTTGGAAAGGTGGATGTAACCTCTTCCTCGGCCATGATGGGCTGAGGGAATACCTGTGTCTCAATGCTAAGTGCTACTCGGAAGGGAGCAATGATCTTAGTATAAAACTCTGGATTATTCTCATTGACAACTTCGTCAAACCTAGGTGAGAATGCCACCTTGAACACATAGTCTTCCGGTAGTAGCGCCTTAACCATCCGAGAAGCATCTTCAGAAGTGTTGCCCAGTCCACGAATTTCAATCAAGTCGTTTTCGAAAACATTTTCCGACTCGCCTTCCGGGAAGAGGATGATTGTGTTGGTCTTCGATTCCACTTCATGAATAAAGCCGCAATGTTCGCTGAGAAGTATGCGACGATGCGATCGAGACATGTGAATGAACGTGTTGCAATGATCTCGTCCTCGTTCTTGGACAGTGTCAATCAGCTCCTGTCGAGCAGCCGGGATGTTCTTAGCGTTCTTGGCTGGGCAGCGAATCAACACATTGTCTGGTCGTACATGGGAAAATCCATTGGGATGGGTATCGTAGTCATTGCTAAATTTGATAAAAACATTGTACTTGCGCATGATCGTCTGAATTGTGAGACCACCAGCGCCAATAACTTGTTTGTGGTACGTTTCCGGGATGTAGAAGGATTGTTCTGAAGGCAGCTCGTCCTCCAACAGACGGATTCCTGCCGTTGCTGAGTTATAATCATCTGCCGAGAGGGTGATGTAGAAATTGTATTCGTTGAATGGCAGGAATTTGATCCAGACGTTTGAATTATTCATAATTCGTATCACCTTACCATTCTTTTTGCCAGCGATAAAGTCACGCTGTTCAATGGAAAGCTCAACTCTGTATCTTATCTGGTGGAAATAATCATTCCAAATCGGTAGAGCCTTTATCATACCAGTTGCACGTTTTGTATCGTTGGCATGACCAGTAATGTCGAACGAATTGTTATCCAAACACAAAATAGTGGCTCCGGATGCAAAAGTAATTTTATCCAAATATTCCAAATCGGTTTCGATTGTTGGTTGCGTCAGTGCTGGAGAACCATCGTCCACAGTATTGGCTTGAGCACCCGTATGAATCCAATAGTTTGCATTATAAATCCCGGTAATCAATGCCATTAGCTTTCCAATAGTCTTTTCTACGCTTTGGGCAGTGCAGCCTTGCACTCTGACCAAAGATCGAGCAGCTCCCAGGTACGGCAGCTGAATAAATGATCCATAATTATTCATGATTTCCAGCAGTTCACTTTGGTACCGTGAAATGAGCAAATCGGTCTTACCAAACGATACCACACAATCCTTGAAAACTGGCTTTGTTTTCTTAATGACCTGTTTGAGCATAGACTTTGCAACCACCACCGCGGCTTCAACGTTCCCTGCGATGTAGATTTCGTTAAGATTCCGAATGTCCACCGACGATTGACTTCCAAGCACCTCAGGGATCCAATCGATCAAGTACACCCGTACACCAGTTTGCGCCTGAATATTTCGTACATTAGCCAACATGGGTCCACACACCAACGGCTGGAGCGACAGATCTACTGGTAAGGAGTCCACAACACAACCCATCAAATCCTCCAATACAACCTTAACCCTCAGAAGGGCAAACCTCACTGCATCTTGATCGCCAAAGATCAGTACATGATATGGCTTTGATGGGTCATTCACAAGAGTCGTCTTTGACGGGACATAATCTGTCACCGAAATCGCCACTTTGCAGTAGTTGGCAACATTTTCCAATTTTGTCGTCAAGGTTGAATTTAATTCATTATGTTGATCAAACAGAATCTCCTTATCAATTCCAACCTGGCCAGTTTGAATCTCATAAAAGTGTCTCAAAATTCGGCTTCTCTGCTGATTCACACTGTTCGGATCGCCCTTCAAGGTTAGCGTCAAAGCATTCTCGAGAAGTCGGCTTTCATTCAACCACCCCTCCACGGGGATTTCTTCGTCCTTCGTTGTCAGAGAAACTGCTTCTCGCAGTTCTGGAAGGCAGTCAGTCACCTCTTGCCCTTCCAATCTAGCGTCATATTGGTTAAAATCTGCGGATATCTCGTACTTGCGCCATATCGATTCACTTCCAACAGTATCAAAATACACGGTATGCCTCTCGTCCGTCACTGGTCGGACGGCAGTGGTATATTTCAGTGGTACACACAATGTGGCAAAACGGCCACCACCACCTTCTTTGCTCTTCATACTCTTAGGTATCTAATGGTGATAGTGATAATTCTGTTTGGTATCGATCGAGGGTTTATTTATGTCCAACCTGAAATCTCCTGCATTTCATCGGGGCCTTTATTTACCTGGTTGGAATGAAGCTGCACCCGATCTCCCGTTGCCATAACAACATCCACAACCCGACATTGCATTTTCTCCATGTATTCCACTCCAAGAATACCACGCTGGTTAACGGAGTGCCCTTGCTAGCTACGTTCAGTGAAATGCTCAGAAACTATTAGCTGTTTTGTGCCGGGTTCTCGAACTTCGGAGAGAAACTGGATGGTTAATATCCTCGTTACCATGGCAACCAGGGGTAAATACAGTCAATACTTCTGCTACTTCTGGACAGACGATGTTGATATGGGGTATGTGTTAGGGGGCGATGAATGTGTTGTTTTATAGAGTTGGGGAACCTATCATTGGTTAAGGCTGGTCTTGCGCAGACCAGGGAACGCCAATCATCGATCCATAGGCACCAGTATGATATATGGTTGGTGGGCCAATTGATAACAACATAATAATAATAATAATAACGGAGATATTAAAGAGAGAGTTGATTCAATCGCTTAGTAGAGATAGCAGCCCCCTCAGCATGCGAATCTATGAATTCTGGAATTTCGAAGGGTTGAAACTTCGATAGGACACATTAGTACTAATCTGAGGAACGAATTGACCTCGTAATATGTGGAATAATGTCAAGCCCCGTTGCACAGAATATTTTCATGCCCGGAACGGTACGCCAGATATTCTTGAGTACGGGCAAGGTTATACCGATCTCCTCATGAAGGCTTTACAAAGGCGTATGACTGAAGCCAGCAGTTTATACTAGCAACCTGGGTAGGATCGGTCCACATAGTTCCTATGCCAGCAAAGTACTTTCTTAGAGGTAAAGAATAGTTCCCTACGGCCAATCTTTGTTTAATGATCCATAGCTCTGGCATCCTGGCTGAGGGTAAAAGATCAAGAGAATCTGTTTTCTGCTTATAGAATACGGCATCTACATAGAACTTAAATAGATTGAAGCATACCACCCAGCGGAGGACTGGAGTCAGCAGCCAGTATAGTACTTGAATCGAGTATGGTTTACTATAATTTTTAATAGTTTCACGAACAAAAAGTTGGCGACCAGAAAATAAAATTTTAGGTAGTTAAACATTGAAATCACGTCGATTCACCGCAGTAGAATCCACAGCCTGAAAGTCTCGATCATTGGGTGTAAACTAGTCTTAATTCCTCCTGTCTTGAGTTAACAATTCTGACCCTCGCAAGTTGCGGACTTCTTTCTCCCAAAAGAGAGCAGATACTGTCAAGGCTCTGATCGTTATAAAGTGTTTGGTCCTCTTTCCAGTTTACGATAATAGTGATATACCTGAGGGAAGGTAAAACTTCCAACTTCAAAAGACGATTCCACTGCGGAGCAAGGTCAGAGACTTGCAGGGCTTGAAGAGGACTTCTTTTGAAAGCAGCATTACAGAGGAGTTCTTCCAGGGTACTACTACTTACCAGAAGCTCTTCCAGCTCTAGCAGCTGCGATTCGACCTGCTTGGTGAAAGTTGCCGACTTTATATCGAGTTCCTCAACCTCTGAATTGTCGAAAATTGCAAAAGGGCTGCCGGAGCCTAAAAGTGTACCTTCCTTTCCCTGTTTGTCGTTTATTTTAGCCTGGTGACTAAGGGTAACCTTCACCTTTTCCATTGTGAGTCTCTCGACACTACGCATACTCCAGTCTGCAGTACTCAGAGGTATGTCGACCGTCAGTGCAATGTTTTCCAGATGCAAATGCTTTATTGTCTTGCAGTTAAACACCAGGGCAGCCATGTGGTCGGAATTCCATAAGAAAGGCTGAGTGTAGCTACAACTGTTTACTTCGAAATACGTGAGACTGCTATTATCATCAAATGTGAACAGCTCAGACACTCTGTGATTTCGAGGGATAGAAAGCGTAACGTCCGTAAGTTTTCCCATGGAGAACTTGTCCGCGGGCTCCTTGGACTGCTCTCTGAGATCATCTTCCGCAACTATCGTCGCCTGTACACATAGATTGAGGGAGGATTCCTTGATAAGGTCAATTACATCGTGAAACCTCGTATCGGCCATCCAGAGTTTATCTCCAAGTTCAACGCTAATACTTTGCTCAAGCCCTTGTAACTCTAAAAGACTAATTATCCAATTCATCTGAGCTACACTGCGGTTCGGAAAGGTCAGAGGGAAATAGAGTCGTACGAGCCTTTTCAGCCAAAAATCTAACCCATAATACTTGACATTCTTTAGTTTCCCATATGACACCACACTAGTATGGCATGATTCACAGTCCCTTTTGGTGTTGCAGAAAGAAAACGCATCTGGCATTACTGTTAATTCCGCGCTGTTAGTGGTCCACGTTTCAGTGGCCCCACTTACAAATATCTGACAGCAACACTCGCAATGGTCATTGGCAATTTGCAACAGGTATCGGCACGTTTGGCGAAGCCTCAACTGTTCCTTGCTCGGAAGCTGCTTATATATGACAACCACTAATTCCACGGGAAGACTCTGCATTGACATGTTGATAAGAAATGAGGCTCGCCGTTATCTGCCAACTCTGCATTTTGTGGCTGCGTCGGGGTCGGGCACCCGGTTCCTCATCTCCGCGTCTTGGCTAAGAAGGTATTCTGCTTTATACACTATGGAACAGTTGAATGCGATACATAGAGAACCCATCTGAGATACGGACTAAGCGGAATCTATCCAAACGATAAAGTTGTCTCCTGGAACGTTGTTGCCAAGGACAAAGTAAGGGACAAAGGTGCACTTTTGACCATTGATTGTTGCAGTCAGCGCCACTACAGTTGTGTTCTGAACCGTGATAGTGGTTTCTTCAAAAGTTTGATCAGGAGATAGTTGCACTTCGGATAGAGGTACCGACGACCTGGACTGTTCCAGGCCGTAGACGAATGGGCCGCGTTCGACGGCTAGCTTGCCTTTGGTGGACGAGACATTGGGGTCCGGCTTCACAACTTGGGGTTTGATGTCGAACTCGAGCGTAATCTGAGTGTCTTTGGAGAGATTTTCAAAGTAGAGGTAATCGTTGCGAGCCACTGGTTCGGGTGTGCTGCGATAAGCCGTACCAGGATGGGCGATCGCAAAAGTAAAAGTCACTTTAGGCTCAATTTTGATGCTCAAGAGGCCCTTGTTAGGGTAATCAGTTTTGACCAACAGCTTTGCCAACTGGTTCTCAAACATACCTCCGATGTATAAATTGAAAGACAGTAGGTCTTGTGTTTGAATGAGTGCATACTCTTCTAAAGAATTCATCACCCGGGAGAAGTTAGGTGGACAGCAGCTACATTCAAACCAGGAACTGCGCTTATGTCCGTTTCCAACCAATGGCTGGTCATAATAAAAGCTCTTACCATCCAAGGAGGCTCCGCCAATAATGTTGTTGTAGAGCGCTCGGGACATTACTCTGGCCACCTCTATATCTATGCTGTGTTCTATCATGCGCTTGCCCAAAAACAAAATGCCAATGGATGCGCAGGTTTCTGAATAGCACTCCAGAGGCAGCTCATAGTTCTCTCCAAAACCTTCCCATGCCGCAATTGCACCAATCCCTCCATGGACATAAAACTTCTTGTCAACCATGTTTCTCCACAGTCTATAAACTGCCTGGTGGAGAGAGTCGTCAGATATAATGTTTGCCAACCCTTGAACGCCGGCCAAAAAGTACATAGCTCGAACGCTGTGGCCCAGTATTTCGTCCTGCTCTCGAATCGGCTTGTGTGCCTGCATATACCAGTATTGCGGCGGATTAGGCCATTTGCCGTCCTGCTCAATATACTTCAGCGGATCTTTGCCGTTCGCAATTGCCTCTTGCTTGTAATACTCGCCATAATCTTTACCTCTGAACTCGACAAAGTATTGGAGCAGGTCTAAGTACTCCTGTTTCGGCGACACTTCGTACAACCGCACTAGCGCAAGCTCAATCTCCTCATGACCTGGATATCCTCTTTTCTGACCATCATTGGGCCCAAACACCTGTTGAATGTACTTGACATACCGAACCATAATGTCTAGGAACCGAGTTTTCCCAGTCAATTGATAATGGGCCACCGCCGCCTCCAACAAGTGACCCGCACAGTACAGTTCGTGCTGGTGAGCTAAATCTGTCCACCGTTTGCCAGGCTCTACGACGGTATAGTAAATGTTGATATACCCATCCTCGCCCTGGGCCTTTTCTACCATGTCAATTGCATCGTCAATCCACGAGTAAAATTGCTGGGCCAATGGATCTCTCGAATCCATCCCTCGGAGTGCATAGCAACAGCTTTCCACGGTCTTGGCAATGTCACTATCCCAGAAAATGTGCGGAGTATTTCCATCTCCCTGTTTCCATGTCAACTTCATGGCATCCCATCGGCCAGTTGCTTTCATCTGCTCATAGATAGCTGGAAGTGTGTTTTTGCGAGTCACATCAATTCGGTTTGCCCAAAACGAGCCTTGGTCCACGAAAAACTTCATCGTTGTAGGTGTACTGCCAGTTGTAGTCCTCCGTCAACCTTTATACCGCTGCCTCCCCTCTCGGGATTATTGGAGTTATCGGCGTGCGACATTTCCCCTGCGTAAGATAAAAGTCGGTCCGACATTACCCCATATACCCCACATTTTGACATTTCCGCAGTTTCTGCAGATTCCTAGTTGAGTACACGAATTGGTTCCACGCATATCCTGTTCATGATGGTGTTGTCATAATCAACGTGGACAAGATTTGATGGTGACTTATTATCTAAGAGTCGTCCAGTTGGTATGTGGACCTGCGGAATTAGTTCAATTGGTTCCAATTCCACGGTTATGATGTTCTATATCGGCGAAATAGCCATTCACGTCGATCATTTACACAAGTGTGGGGTAAGCTGCCATGGACTGCTTTCGGCGGCAGGTTATAAGGAGATATTGAGACAGATGCTATACTCTAGCAAGATGGGGGACGAGAAAAAGGCTATTGAAGTTGACCAAATAGAGTATTCCGAGGGAAAGGAGGATTGGGGAACGATTATTGAGGAGGCCAAGCAGGCAACACAGGAGGAGCATGAGCTGACCACTGTTCAGGCTCTGAAGCTTTATCCAAAAGCCTGCTTCTGGTCGTTTGTCATCTCGATGTGTGTTATTATGGAAGGTTATGACTTGCAACTGATCGGTGCCTTGTTTGCAATGCCCGCTTTTCAGAAGCATTATGGGGAGAATTTTGGTGAACATGGTTATCAGATTCCTGCAAAGTGGCAGACTTCGTTGAATATGGGTAACACTGTCGGTTCATTCATCGGTATCCTGATTACTGGTTTTATCTGCGATAAAATCGGTTACAAGAAGACCCTTCTAGGAGCGTTGGTTATGATGGCAGCAGCCATCTTTGCCACATTCTTCGCTCCCTCCATCGAGGTCCTACTGGCAGGTGAGTTATTATGCGGTCTTCCATGGGGCACATTCTCTATCTTAGCTCCAGCATATGCTTCTGAGGTGTCACCTGTTGTCCTCCGACATTATTTCACGGTCTACATCCTTCTCTGCTGGGCTATTGGACAGCTGATCTGTGCTGGCGTCATGGCAGGTGTAAATCATATGGATAGCCATTGGGCTTATCGTATTCCATTTGCATTGCAATGGATTTGGCCTTTGCCATTGTTTGTTATTATTATCTTCGCTCCGGAGTCTCCATGGTGGCTGGTTCGAAAAGGACGCTACGGCCAAGCAGAGGATGCTTTGAAGAAGCTGACTTCCAAATCGCGACAGAGTCGTAATAAATTAACAGTTGCCATGATGATCCACACTAACCAAACTGAATTGGAGGAGAAGGAGGGTACTAGCTATTTGGACTGTTTCCGTGGATCGAATCTTCGACGAACGGAGATCTCGTGTGTCGCATTCGCCATTCAAGTGATTGGCGGCAACGGGTTCTGCGGCAATGCCGTGTATTTCTTTGAACAAGCAGGATTGGAAAGTAGTGCATCTTACAAACTTAATTTAGGAACAGCGGCCCTAGCATTAGTCGGGGGATTGCTTTCTTGGGGTGTTTGCACAAAGTTCGGCCGTCGAAGCATTCTTTTCTGGGGACTGGTGATGCAATGCATCATCATGCTTATTATTGCCTGTGTTTCTCTTTCGCCTCCTTCCAATACTGTTGCTCCATGGGTCCAATGTGCCCATGTCGCCATTTGGATGTTTGTTTATTATCTCACGGTAGCCCCAATCACATTCGCCATAATTGCAGAAACTTCTGCCACCAGACTAAGAGCCAAGACTGTCGGTCTTGCACGCAACGCATACCTTATTGCCGCAATTATCCAGAATATTATCCTTCCCCGAATGCTCAACCCGTCGGCCTGGAATTGGCAAGGCAAAACCGGATTCTTCTTTGTCGGCACTACCACCGTAATGATAATCTGGTGTTACTTCAGGATGCCTGAAACCAAAGGAAGGACTTACGAAGAGCTGGATATCCTCTTTTCACGTGGTATTAGTGCTCGCAAGTTTGCCAAAACTGACATTGACGCATTTGCAACAGATGCTGACGTTGTCATGGAAAAGTGACGTCCACAACCTGCCTTCTATTTTCTCGTTGTCGAATTGTTACTTAAAATTTGTGCGCAACGGCTTCGGGGGTCTTCGCATTAAGTTCATCAAATCATCGCAATAACTAACTATAGTGAAATAAGACTTGTTTTATAAAGGCCTAGAAGCTCCAAAGTTTTCAACGTTTATCAGGTTATTGCGAATGTGCGTAACGTCCTAAGAATGATCTTGCAGGTTGACCGTTCATTATACACTATTCAGGGTAGTATCCGCATTTCACTGGTATTATATTAGGAATAAATTAGGCCAGAAGCTCAAGGTGACAGAAGCGATGACCTCGGGTTCACTGGTCCGCCCAGCCGGTAGATTTCCAAGTTCACTGGCATTCTGTTGTCGCACCTCTTTTCAGAGTTGTAGAAAACAGCAAATTTCTAACAAATAGCTCGCGAAATGATGACAAGTTCCTCTTTTACGGGGACTGCGTGGCACTTGACATGGTAGTATTTCTTCCTTGGACAGTATTCAAAAATTGCAACAACTTGTACATTGGAATATCCTGAAAAGGAGCATAATTTGGATTCAGAACCGAATAAGATCGCTTGATTGGTATGAATAGTGTGGCGAGAACGGCAATTTTGTCAATGTGGCTGTAAAATCATCAGATAGGCAATTTGGAAGTTGGAAACATATAACTGGTCTGTGTTATACTTAAATCAGCATCAGCAGTGATTAAACTATTGGAATTGTACTCAATACAAGCAGAACCAGAGTATCATATTTACGGTAGAATGGAACGGTGGCTGGTGTGATCCATACGTTCGAAAACTACCACTGACAGCTTTCAGTAGCAGAGATATGTATTCGAGAGAAGTAGCGAGCTTTCGCCATGAGAGTGCTAAGTTAAGGCTTTCGCATGGTTGGACAGTGGTTGATTACTAGCGATTTCTGTGACACAGTACAGTTATCCGCATACCTTAAGCTGCAAAACAAACGATCGTTAACCATTCCTAGGTTTTAGTGAAAAGTTTATGTCGTCACGATTCAACGTCAATCTTCTGTAGTCAATTTTAGTCAACCATTGTTCGACCACTGTGAATATAACAGCTTTCTTTTTGCTATCGCTTGAACCCTTCGGCCTGCACTCCGGATACAGTTCTTTAAGAAACTTTAGCACTTCTTCGAGCGGAGTTCTGAAAATATGGCTTGAACTGGCGATTGGAAAACGTCCATTTCTACACGACCCTTTAATACCCTTGATTAATGCCTCCCTTTCTAAAGTACGTGGTACTCCGAGACGTTTCGCCTGCCATTCCAGGCCCTTAAAGGTGAGATGTTCATAAAAGACAGGGAACCTGGGCATACTCGCTACCTGTTCATGGATACAATGCTTCCAAATCCTTTCGAACTTGGTGGGATCGAAAGAGATTTCTTTAAAACCCGATGGTGTGAACCCGAGTAACGGTGATGCCGGAATTTTGAACCCATCAACATCCCCTCTAACTTTCGCCTCGCCGTCATTGTCACGGTAGATCTCTATTGCGGGTGACTTTTCAGAAATCAGTTCATGAACCTTGAAATAGTCTGCTGTGGTCGCTTTTCCAGCACTGTTGAATTTGCGTGCTCTTTTGTCTTGATCGTTCAACGCTTCAAGCGAATTCTTCAACCCAGGAATAACTACCTGTTTTAGATCCGGTCTTTTATACCAATCTGCAATGAATCGAAAAGTTGGTATTTTATACTTATCACTTATTTTTCGGTTTGCTTCCTCTCTACTGGAACATTGAAGCGCTAGCAAGAGGCCCTCTGCCTCGACTAGCTTCACTTTGATCCTTTCATGAATACATCGCTTAAGCGAGCCTACAGCTCCCGCGTCTTTTGTATCCTCTAGGATCTGGAGCATGTTTTCAATTGTGCAGTCGTTTGATACTAAACCTATGGAGAGATCCACTATGTTGATCCTGACTTGAACGGAGCACTCCACCACAAACTTACTTCCAGCATGCCATATCCGCATATGATTCAAATTTTTAGGCACCAACTCAGAGCACGAAACTTCAATAATTGCAGTAGGGCAATTTTCATCATGGCCTACTGGGTCCATCATGTGTCTTAGCCCTCCTAACAGCTTACCCGTCACGGGAGCATATTCAGTGTCGCCTTCATTCCAAATGAATCGTCCAATCCCTTTGTCCTCTTCTTCATCGATAGCAGCAGCCCACAACCTGACGGAGACTGGACCGCAATAATCAACAACCTCATAAAAGTGTATTCCCAGGTGATTCGAGATGGGATAGGAGATTAATGACGTGAAGTCCGATGCGAAGGCCCCACATGCCCTACCCGGCTTTCTAAGAACGTATAAACCGTTCGACTGGTCAACAAAACCTCTAGTTCTTTTAATGCGAAGGTACTCAACTGCTTCATCAACTTCCCAGGGTGAAAAGCAGCGTTCAATAACAATTATTAAATCACCATTGCCCCTGAACCCGTCCACTGCACTTTGGATCTTGCTTCTCAACATTTTGACAGAACTAGGGAAATCAAAGCGGACAAAGTTGCGTTCAGAGCTGTAAGCTTCAACCTCCTCAGCGTCTAATACTGGCGGTATCGGCATCGTGCGGCTGAAATCATGTCCATTTCCTGGGTCGGATACCTTGTCACGGTGGTGTTTGCGACTTTTTCTTCCTTTCTGCCCCTGAGTCCGAGCAGCCGACAGACCAGAGTTCCTTCTTGTGGGAGCAGCCATCAAGTGTAGTCGTCGTTATCAAGACCGCGTTGCAGATATCAAATATTGGAGAGTATAATCGATTCAGAGGGGAAACAGCAAACGCATGAGGCCACCTTGGGACTATTTCTACAAGGAGCTTATCGCCGGCCGCTTACATAAGCAGGGTTAATTTCGGCATTGAAAGATCCGGGCTTGACTTGGCCATTGATACTGTCTCGAGAGCGGCCGAGGATAGTTTGTGTGACGGGCACGGTGCTTGTCAGAGCCGTCCAGTTTAGGTGGCTATTTGCTCAACGATTTGACCTGTCTGTCCATCTGTGGCTAGCGACCAGTCAAACATTTTGTAGCGTGCACAAGACAGGCTCCTGTTTTCCTCCCGATCCTATCAGCATTATATATGTCAGTGGTTTCTCGCCGTGAAACCAAACAACATTAGTAGACTTCAGTGGTTTCTCAACCCATATAAAATCCATAACAGAACTAGACGTCACTAGATAGCTCCGTGTCTCAGACCTACAACATAGCCCATGTGTAAGTTTTGTATTTTCAAACGTCACCCGGTCAGAAGCGTTAGCTCCCGTAAAACTATCAGACCTTTTTCATTGCCCTCTTAATTTAACGTCGTTATCGCCGTCCCAGTGGCTTACGTTTAGTTCTCTTGCATGCGAACCTCACCGACGCCAGCCGTACTACCCCTGTCGATCAGATTTCAGATGCCTCATTCGGTGACATTGTTCACTATTTAGCTACACTGGATACTTAGCTCACCGAGAATAGTATATAACAAATGGGTGGATTCGTAATCCGGTAAAGGATGGAAAAGGCTACGCAAGGTTTGTTCCAGCTATTTATGTTTATTAGAGCTGCCGGCAGCAGGTCGGGAGCCAAAATGAAAGACGGGTTGACCGGAGCAAATGCAAATGCGGAGACCATATCAGTATCGCGTCAAGTTTGTGGATATGGCATGTCTACTAAGTCGTATTTTGAGAATCTACAGTCCAAGGCTCATCGCGAGCTGCAAGATATGCAGCTATACCCACAATCCACTTTGACAGCATTTGAGTTAAGTAACGCACGTAAATGAGACCATATTTGTCCCGTAGGTAAACTCTTAACACACTGGACCAATTCGGCTGCTCGAGGTCCCAGAAGTAAGGTACAAAACACCAGCTATTACTTCTGTGTTGTTTTGAATTTCCTCCATAGATGAGCGCATAGAAGGGGTCAAACGACAGCCTTCATGGTTCCGGGGAGAATAATAATAATAATAGTAATCAGAAGATATATGAAGCAGGTCAAACACAGCCTTCATGGTCTCCGCGGAGAATGTCTGACTGGACTTATTTAACCATCTCTAGCCTTCGCCAATGCAAATAGTTGTACGGTCCATTCTTATGGTCCCTGCAAAATCCATGGATGCGCATGAATGAGCACAGAAGGGGTACCCAGTAATCAGAAAATATATGAAGCAGGTCAAACGACAGCCTTCATGGTCTCCGCGGAGAATGTCTGACTGGATGTATTTAACCATCTCTATACTTCGTATTTAACCATCTCTATACTTCGCCAATGCAAATAGTTGTACGGTCCATTCTTATGGTCCCTGCAAAATCCATGTTAGTAGTAAATATACAGAAAGTCAGGTCCTTAACTTTGTCACGTGACCAGGGTGGTTCCCAAAGGCCGCCGACCTTCGACTTTCCAAACGTTGATAACACAGAAACATGGAGGAGATCAAGGGGAAGAAAATCCACATAATTCGAGAGCTTTGCGGAAACGAAAGTGCTCTTCAAGGGCTTGCGGAGGAGCCGTATGCATCTCGATATGAAGAGCAACGGGGGCGAGCCGAAAAGAACATAGAGCGGGCGAAGGAACTGAAAGAGAGACTAAAAGGGCTGGAGAGTAAGCGAACAGAAACAAATAAAGTGCTTGAGAAAGCAAATCAAAAGTATCGTGAATGGATGGAAGTTGAAGGAGAGATGTACAGGGCTATTCAACCATTTAGTATGCCTGCTCTACAGGCCAATCTAGGCTACGCAACTTCTGAGGCAGAGTCTTTGTCAGAAACGCTTGCGGCAAGCTTTCTCGATGGTCATGATATCACGTCTGATGCTGGGGTGAATGAGTTCATTCGGAGCTACCGCAAAGAGCGGAAAACATACCATCTTCGCCATGAGCGACTTCAGCGTTGGAAGGAGGAGCGAGTAGGCAGGGCATGAGTTTAGTTGGACATGCATTAGGTCTACTAAGCGACACGGGAAGCTTTATTTATATGTAAACTGATTTACTAATGGTCTTTCATGTTTCTTTTGTTCTTGATTGCTGGACACCAGACATTGTAAATAAAGAGTACTAAAAGGGAGAAAACAAAAAGCCAGCCTCGACTACGAAGTAGAGCCATAAGAAGATAATTCCAAAAGGGTGGAATTTGAACAGCATCAAGTACTACATTTGCTAATTAATCTTTTGAATGGAGAGGAGCATATTCGTACTCCTCGTCGTCAGCTTCCTCTTCCTCAGGGAGCTTGAACCCGACATAGTCGTCCGTGTTGAGGGCCTGGGTTAGTTCTTGCAAAGTTCCGAGATCTCCTGGAGTCATCATTCCAGCGGCATCCCGTGGAGAGCCAGGGACACTCAATGGTCGAGTGATCTTCAGCGAGCTCTCTTCAAACGGATCGCCCTCCTCACCTTCAAAAGCATCTGGATACGCACGACGAAGGGCGAGCTGGCGAGCCTTGACGTACTCCAGGCCCATTCGCTTCCAATCGAGCAAATCCGACAGTCTTTCGGTACGGTTTCTCTGGTTGATTCGGTGACGGCGAGACTTGGTGGTAAATTCATGCATGTAATCCACCAACTGGTTCACACTGTCATCCACACCCTTCTTTCGTCGGTCCACAACGTAAATACCGTAGTCGCTAGAGTTCTCAATAAGGTCTTCCATGTAGCAGCCAAAGCCACTCAAATTAGTGGTGATGGAGGGAACGCCCATAACGGTGCACTCAGCGGGAGTGTAGCCCCAAGGTTCATAATAGGATGGGAAGATGCCCATGTGGCAGCCTCGGACAAAGTCATCGTAATCCAGCGACAGAATAGGGTTGTTTGAGTTTAAAAACTCGGGATGGAACACAATCTTCACTCTATCGGATGGGTGGTTAAAGAGCTGAACTCGACGAATCTGGGTCAAGATGGGGTCGTTGACATCGTCGGCCATATTGTGGGTGACAATTGGAGGCAGGGTGCTTCTGCGCAGAGCAAACACTCGTCGTTTGAGCACAACCTTATCGGCCCCGCTGAGCAGGTGCTCGCCCTCAAGAAGCTCTGGAGCGCCGTCGGTGTGACGGGCGCAGTGCTCAAAAATGCGCCTGCCAATGCGCTCCTGGATCTCGGAGACGGTGTCGTTCAAGGCCTTCATGACAGCTTGGCCCTTCAACGTTTCCACGGTGTAGGAATGAGTAGCAGCGGGCATGATGATGAAAGCCACCACCGTCTTCTTGGATCCGGCGGCTTTGAGTCTATGGTTCAAGCGGGCAAGGGACTCGATAAACATGTCTACACCCTTGTTTCTAAATTCATAGCGGCCGCTGATAAAGAAGTACAAAGTGTCATCGAGGTCAAAGTCGTAATGGCCATAGAAGTGGCCGCGGACAAAGTCGTTGATTTTGTCTTTGGCCTTTGCGTGCAAGTTTTGAAACTCGTGCATGGCCGAGAACTTTACGACGTTGAGTCCGTTTGGCAAAACCCCGTCGGGCTTGCGCTTCAACAAATGCTCGGCCTCGTATGCGGTGATGTGAGAGACAGTGGTGAAGACATCGCACGTGTGAGCAGCCGACCGCTCCATACAGTATCTATGGTAAATGCCTCTCTTGCCGGCCTCAGCATCGACATCAAAGTTCTTTAAGTTGTTGTAAAAGTCCACGGACCCGGCGCACAGATACCGACCGAGCAAGGTAGCGTGGGTGGTGAAGATGGTGGTGATGTCGATTTTGCGCTTCCTGCACAGGGGCAGGGCCACGCCGGCAAGCCATTCGTGGAAGTGGGCGATGACGGCGCTTTCGGTGTCTTTGGCCACATATTCGCCCAAGAACCAGGCAACCACATAGCCCAGGAGGATGGCATCGTTTGTTTCCGTGTCCGACGGAGGTGCAGGCACACCAGCCACCGACCACAGATCACTCTTCCACTCGTTGAGGTAGTGAGCCGCCGAAGTGGTATCAAACAAGAGCACTCTGGGAGCGCCGTCGATCAGCCACCGGCCGTACAAGTAGCGGATGCCGCGACCGCTCATGGCCTCAAGGGTGTCCTTCAAATGAGGGTTTGTCGGCGTCAGCTCCTCGACTTCAATACTGGCACTCTTGTAGTTGAGGGGGCCGATCAGACAATACCGAGACTTGAACTCCCTGGTGGTTACGGGGGCCTTGCTCTTGATGACAGAGTAGATGCCGCCTACTCGGTTGGCCACCTCGGTGGAAACCTCAAACAGCATAGGATTCTTCACGTCCCTCATGGTGATGCCGGTTTTTGTATGTTACAACTGCGTCTGAAAACCTCACCACCGCTACCACCCTCTTTTTCTTTGTCTTGCTTGGGAATGCACGGCTGAATCCCTGCTGCTGCATCGGGGTTGCGTCAAACCATGCATGACACCATCCACTGCCGGGTAAGCTTG